>OX380339.1:3359962-3674381 GCA_947425015.1 Pterostichus niger
CGTTATCTTACAAAGGCGACAGAGAAACGGAAATTAAAGAAAAAATAATGACAGTAAACAGAGCGTTCCAAGCAAACAAGAAATTACTAACAAACAATAATCTAACAAAGAAAACAAAAATTAAAATTTATAAAACAATAATAAGACCAGTATTCATGTACGCGGCAGAAACAATGACGATGACAAAGAAAGATGAAGACGAGTTGAGAGTAGCGGAAAGAAAGATAATAAGAACTATTTTGGGTCCAATAAAAATCTCAGAAAATGAATACAGATCAAGAATGAATCACGAGATAGAACAAGCACTGGAGGAAGATATAGTAAGAAAAATAAAACAACAGCGAGTAAGATGGTTAGGACATGTATGGAGAGCGGGCGAAAGAGACACAATCAAATCAATATTACAATGGGAGCCTGGCGGAAGAAGAAGAAGAGGGAGGCCAAGATCGAAATGGCTTAAAGAAGTAAAAGAAGACATTAGAAACGCTGGAATCCGCAATTGGGAAGAAAAAACAAAGGATAGAAAAATATGGAGGGAAATAATACAAAAGATATAATACATAGAAACGGGTACTAATCCACCCCAAATATAGGATTTAGAGAGCTTCATGAGAAGCGGCGCTACCCCCCCGGGGGTGTTATAAGCCACTATATATATACTGATTTAAACGAAAACATAAATAAATAATAAACAATGATTTCTTCTTAAATTTAGGTAAAGTAAAGACGAATAAACAATTGAAAAGTAAATTAACCGCGAGAGTTAGTTGGCTTTAATTTATTATTATCAAGAACACAATTGGATTTGAGCATCTAGTTAGAATATTGTAATTGGAAATAATTTCCCTTTCATGCTCAAATTATCATTCGACTGTTAATGTAAATGTTAATTAACAGCAACGTGTACTCCTCTATACTAACAGTATAGTATTATTATAATAGTTAATGGCATAACAGGTGTAGGCATGCTGGTGAAATTGAGGGTGAGAGATTGCATGGACTATTTAGGATAAATGGATGGATATGATTGAAGGTTTGTTGAATGAACAAAAGATGAGACGAGCTTGTAAGAAAGGTTATGAAGGTGGATTATTTTCAAGATATAACGTAGTGTAATATATTTTCTTACAGGGAAAATTAAGAAAAAAGTTCTTGTTGAACTTGAGAATTTTACTCACAGACGAAATTCAATAAAACCGACAAAAAAGCCCTGAATTCGTAAACACAAAACTTTCCTTCACATCTTGAAATGTTCCACGCGAAAAAAGATCAATGATGCATAATTTCTGAATGTATCATTTTTTGCTGATCGAAGTGGAAAATCTGAAACTTGTGATCCGTGCTCAGTCGGCGAATTCCTTCCACAGCAGTAAAGTGCACGCGCCATGCTTCGTGTGCCGTGCGGTCGCTATCAAACTGATTTACGGCAGTTTAATGTACAAAAGAGTGACCCGACAATGATCTGTAAGATATACCCCTTCGGGGACGCATTACCAAAACCGAGCGACCCGGTAAACTCTAGCCAGAGCTCACTGGATCCCGGCAAGCTTCGCACCTTCGCATCGGCAACACGACAACCATTCAGGGCCGGTGTTTAAAATGTTTATTTTATGGCAGGTTTTTCTAACATGTTACTGGTTAACAAAATAAGGAAATACCATCAGATTTTCACTAGCTACTAAATGCACAATAGTCTGTATTATTTTTCAACATTATTTGTGAAAATGACATTTCTTTCACTCAAATGGTGCAAATAACAAATGAAGTACTTGTTCAAAATTTTGGCTAGAAAAGGCCAAATTATACTGGTATAATGCTCATCTGTCAGTCATGACATAGACATTATGAAATGAAGAAAGCTTATGAGTCCGGTCCTGCATATAAACAACCACAAACACACGCACATAAACATAGAATCCGGAGCAAATTACCCTCATCTACGTGGGTAAATCCGATGTACCCGCGTGGTCGGCATGCGACCGGAACCTTCGCATAAACTTTACCACCTTGGAGTAGCGAACTATCGTAATTCCTCGGGTAACGTAAGTGCCCCGTATCAAGTTTTCTTACAAGTTTTAGCCTCCCATTTCCCCCAAACACCCCGCCAGCGACGCCACTGGCTGGTGACGTCGTCCTTCACCTGAGGCCGGAACGCAGTTCGATGAAGTTCGTGGCGATAAAATACAAAGTGTAGCTAACGCCAAACAAATCCGCTAGGGTTTAACGCATTTCCTGTTCCGGTGTGCCGTGCGCCGTTGTGGGATGCTGGACAGTTCATTGAAATCAGGTTAGGTACCGCTTTATGGCATTTTTATGTGCACACACACGATTCCTTTCCTACAAGATACATTTTTGTTACAGTTGCGTCGAAATAACCAATACAACCTCAATAGAATTTTACTCTGTTTCATTAAGGCACCTCCACCAAATATGTACCACTAACATGTATCTATATCTGAATGGTTTAGATTTCACTATATGCTACTGTAATTGGGATTAATTTTAGGTGTTGCATATATAGCGCATTTAGAGCTTAAGTATTTTATACTTAGTTGAATATTTCCTAAATTTTATTTAATCAGATTTTGTATTTTCCTGCGGCTATATCATAAAAACTGAACGAGTAAATTTTCTAAAAATTAAATCCCGCAAAATTTGCTTATAAATTAATGCAAACACACAGAATTAAATGCCGCTGACAGCATATTCATATCTTCTTAGTTTTTTCTATATATACTGCCAAAAAAATAAACTGATACTTAGAACTTAAGTACTGTTATACTAGTACTCGCCCAGCTCTGAGAGTATTAAATAAATAAATTCACGGTTAGTTATTTAAAATTGAATACGGTAAGAATTTAATTGTGTGACCGAATAGAATAAAAGTAGGTTGTGGAGATATGGTAGTTTTGGTAGCACTGTACAAAGGTACACAGCGAAAGCACAGTCATTCATCAGCTGGCCACTATAATTTCATTACTTCCCATCTAGTTCCGTCGTAATTAAATAAGGCGAAGTAGAGAGAAATATTTTCGGCGTGTAGCCAAAAAGTGTTTCACTGGTATCACGGAGCAGCAATAATATTAGCATTCGAACATAATTCGCCGGACGGCCACGGATAGGCGCTGTACACGTTTTTCCATTGCATGTTTACATGGTATTAATGTTTCGTAATTAGAAATATGTTGATGTGTGGCAGAGTTAAGATTATTGCATTTACGGCACGTACTGTGAATAATCCTTTATCTGTTACGTCCAATCGGCGGCCGGTTATATGTATACGGCGCAGGACTGCTGTTAGTTGTGTTCCCACATTTCAATGCTGAATGCAAATGGGAACTCTTTCCGGAATTAATAAACGCGAAATGCCGTTTCCTTCGTCGGCCCGGACGCCAGTTTTTATGGCGCTATATTGCTAATTAATTTATTGCTATTTTCGGCTTGAGATATTACTACACAAATTCACACAAATTGAAGACCTAACATGCCAAACGATATTACTGCCTGAATACTCAAATTTTACTATATCTATATATCTACGTTTCTTTCATAGTTATAAATTATACAATATAAAGTTTATATAAGTTCACAGCTTTCAGCATAATTATAGACATAACTTGTATTATAAAAATAGTTCTTAACATGTTAGTTTATTAAGCGCAGGAGATTGCTAGCTTTCTTACTTATCTTTTTAAATTCGTTGTTAGAGGAGCAGCAAAATATAAAAACCATATTATTTTTAATTTTTGTGTTGGTGTCGTTACGATTTTCATATCAATTCTGCCATCGAGCATTAATTCATATCTGGGAAATTTTTCATCCTGTATTCCTACAAGGTAATCGCAAATTCATACGTTGTTGAAATGCATTAAAAAAATTCCGGCATAAATATCTGACGAATATTAACTGTCTGATGTATCGGTGGGTATTCTGTGACTAATTTAAAGGTTCGTGCTACCCCAGTTGATAGGAAACACTGTGAAGTTATTTTATGTATGTATGTATGTATGGTATCTTAATTTATAGAAATTTAGCTTGCTTTAACACAATTCTATTGCCAAAACAAGTGAACAGCATCTAAATTTATTATCATGGATTCGTATTTACAGCCAAATGGAACTTTGAATGATTTAGAAATCAAATATAAAAGAGTCTACAAATTATAAGATAAATTAATTTTAAAATCTTCAACAAGAAAAGTGAAGGACTAATTGAGGTCAGTTTTTATTTCATTCTAATTTGTATTTATTGCTTTATAAAAGTAGTGTATTCATGAACAAAATATAGGTACATGAAAACCGTTTATAACAAACTTGAAATAAATATTTGACGAATTGTAAAGTTTAAAAACTTGAGTTACGCCTTAATGGTTCTCGGCAATAAAATATTTTAAAAGGTGCCCGTAGAATGATTACTGAATAATTGAAGTATCTTGAAATTGAGATCGAGTGATGTACGAGTACTGTATATAAGATGTCAGTATATGAAAGTTGATAACAATATGCTAAAATAAGTTTGTATGAAGCGTGGAACGAAATCATGCAGCAGTATATTACATACAGAACAAGGCCTTGAGATCAGGTTCGGAAACAGGGTACGAGGAGTAAAGGGATATCTACAATAACGAGAAGTAATATTCTTCCGACGTTACCGTACGAAGCCGGGACACAATATCTTCCTTGTCACCTTTGTGCTCAGCTAAAGACGTACGTAAAGCAATTCTAAACTAATATAGATAAGAAGTTACGATACAGCGCACGGCTGAGCGACATCCATGTGTCGACAGGTAATATCCTCAAATTTCATTGACGTTGATGTCAAGTAGCGATACAATCTACACAGCACAGCACAAAGTGAAATTAGTGCGCACGCAGACACAGCGCCGCGACCGGAGCAACCGGAGCGACTGGAGCGCCGACAGCGGGCGGACTATAATTACGGTATTTCCACATGGGTTTAACCAACGAACTTTGTATGACGGAAAGCTATTCTGTGTTCTTCGTAATGCACAAATGTGTGGAACATGGGATCAACGTAAGATGGATCTCATACAGAGAATCACAGAATTATCTCCTTTGTTTAACCGACATTCCAAATCATTTCCAAGAAGATCTCTTTCAATTTAATTAACACTTCAATTCAATTATCCATTTAATCAAACTATTGACTTCATCATTTAGCAAATTTTAATATGTACATTATTTCAACAATAACACTTGGATAAGTCTCACAAAATTCAGCCTCCAAGTCACCTTATCGTCAGAGGCTGGCCAGCACAGTTAGTAACCATAGACGCGTTTCGTTCTTATTAGAGTTCATCTGACGATGCCCTCATAAGGTGACTTGGAGACTGAATTAGCTGAGACTTAGCCAAGTGTTTATTTTATATTTTTTATTAAACCTAGTTTCACCAAGTGTATGGACGACAATTAATTTTGTCTTTGTTGTTAATATTTGTTCTTTTATTGTTCATATTTTCAAGTTTGGATTTAAGGACCCCGATTCAATTCCAACAGTCGACAAACAATTAATTAATGGCAATAATTTCATCGTTAACATATTGATAGATTTCAAATAATGATCTAATATATATACAGGATGTTTCACAACTTAGAGCAAAAAATTAAAGGGTATATTCTGTACGACGTGCTGATCATGAAACAAAAAGATTTTTTTTTTTAAATTAACCTAAACATTTTTGTAGTACTGCACTGGATTCGCTTTCCTATTAAACACAAACAATGAAGTAGGTATCAACTACGAAAGAATAATTACACAATTAAATTATTAGTAGTTATTTATAATAGAATTTTATTTAATTAATAACTTTCCCATAATCATCCACCCAGTGGCAGTGGCAATGAAAAATTTTGGACTGGGAAACATGGAAAATAGTTTTGCGATTTAAAAAAAAATTCTTTTTGTTTCATGATCAGCACGTCGTACAGAATATACCCTTTAATTTTTTGCTCTAAGTTGTGAAACACCCTGTATATCATCACGCCTTTTACCCATTACTGGGTGTGACACTCTACCTAAGCGTATTTTTACATTGTTGAATGAGGAGTTATAAGTAGAGTTTCGTCTTGTTACGCTGTCGACTAAACGATGTTTGCCATGCTGTTCACAAGAAACTTGAGCATATGTCACCTGTGCGATAAGTACTTACAAACTTTACGTCATTTCGGTATCAATCTGCACACGCGCCAGCGATACGTAAATAACTGCAGATTATCAGAGTGCACGACGTATAAGATGTTCTCACGCTTACGCAAGCACGGTAACTATTTAGCGCCGTGTAGCGGCTCTGCATGCACTAAATTGGTTTTTTGCTTATTATACTATATTATTAAATGCAGGTATATGCTTACACGTTCAAGGTACACAATCTGCATATCAATTATTTATTTTTATACTATTGGCAAAAAATGCCACAACAGAAAGTTTAAGTCAATCATGCGACTACTCGTAACTGGAGCCGGAATACTGTTCTTTTGAAATAAAATATTAGTACTATAATAAATGAAACTGCTTTGTATTGTACATATTTTTCAAATCAAAAGTTGAAAGTATTGCAATAAATTTGAAAACAAAAAATTTATTTGCAATTATTAATGAAGATTTATTTCAATATCTCGATTTAATTTCTCTAAAATTGTTGGGAGAAAGCACAAATTTATTATATTTAAACAGATATTAGTTTATTTACAGCAGAAAGTAACTTACTGCTGTTCGTACACTGAACATACCAGAGAACAAAAGATTCAAAAGTCCGTTAGTACGGTGGTGTGGATAGCTATACGGAATTCGAATCCGGAGATTCCGGGTTAGAATCTCACTCTAGCTAAAACTACCACACTGCGGCTCGGTGAGTGCGAACCCTGTACTGTAATTGGGATTCAGTTTCTGTTGTACAGTGTAACATAAATAAATAAATAAATTTCTATGAGAGGAATTAAAAATGTGTAAAATAAAACAGTTTGTTAAAGTTAATTACGGAATGACTTTAATGAATAAATATTCATTAAATGTTTCAAGGGTTCGTGCTACTCCATTTGATGGAATATAGTATAATATGTATATTAAGTATATTGTGGTCTCAAAATTTCCATATTAATTATAAAAATGTAAATTATTTAATTGCTTCAAATAATACGTTACTAGGAATTTGATTTATTAAAAGAGAATAATTCATATCAAGAGTTTAACTTATTTCAACAAACTGTTATCCCTTTGTTTTGCATGTTTACATGTTTATCCAAAAGTTTTAGTAAAATTGCCAGTAAAATAAAACTTTATGCATTTTGTCAAGAAGAGCCGTTAAAATACTTTCGTAAAGTTTCGTAGACAAAATCGAAAAATCTCTGTAACTTCAAAAGAAACACTATCTTCGGTATTCGCTATTAGCCATTTTCATACTAGAAAACTTTGTGAGTTTTTACTTGGGGCTGTTACGACAAATGTACTTTTCGAACGTTGAGGAAACGACGAACGTATTTACTACAAGAAATCCTGACGTTCGGGAACAGCGTACCGCACTGGTTCGAACGTTTGAACCAACTAACAATGAAGTTTGTAGTCTTACTTAGTTACCAACTAAACGGCAAACTCTATTTGTTACTTGTATTACATTGTTTAGCAAAATTTATATAAATTTCCGATCCTGTTATACCTTAGAGAGACACACTGTGTTCACAAACGAGGATTGGATAGTTTACCAACGTGAAAGCAATATTATCGCACAAGTAATTCATAAAATATACTTACATTGTGGAACCATTGGATTTTATGTTGTTTTGGGTTTGCTCTAATGTTGCATTCGAAGTAGACATCGTCACCTTCCTTGATGTCTTCAGGGTTGAGTGTGCTACCCAAGTGCAACATCACTTGTGGAGGATCTGCAAAAGAAGAATAATATAATCATTTTGCTCAAATTAATTATGGTACATTTGACAGCAAAAAATAAGGGGTGAATAACAAAATGGCATTAAATCGTGCCATAAAAAAATTAGATGAATAACAAAATGAACATATCTGAGTTAACTACAATCGGTGACATTTTCGATGTCAATTGTGACAGTTAATTTATTTAAAGTTTATGATGTTCAATCTTATTGATTATTATAACATTTAAACAGTGCACTTATTATGTAATGTATATCTATGGTTGGGAGTAAAAGTTGGTTTCTGTGGCATTACAAACGTAACAGAAATAATATATTTTAACCCGTTGTCAAGTTGCTAACAACGACGGATGAAAAAGTGTATTTTTGTCCTATTACTAACAATATTTTACTGCCGTTGCGAAAGAAAAAAAACAAAATAAATTTCAATCGTTCATTTAATTATTTAAAATTTTTATATATAAATAAATAAATAAATATATCAGCACGCCTTTTACCCATTACTAGGTGTGGCAGTCTGCCTAAGCAGATCCCGGTAAATGATATATTTTATCGCGTGAAATGCGGTTACCAGCCGTCAAATCACGGCCCTCAAAGATATTAGAGGAGAGGGAGCCACAGGGTTAGATTTACTTTGGTGAAAATTTTTATATTGTTTATATAAATTAGTATTAGTTGTAAATAATGGAGCCATGGAAAACTAGTACATACATTTCGTGAAAGAATTATTGCAGTACTTTGCTTTGCCTCTTGCATCAACATTATACCTCGGGAAAAACTTTCACTTCTCGCTCTTGGTGCATAAAATATTATTTTATTAATTACGGTAGCTAATAGTGGAATCCGAACCACTTAGACCAAACCGTAACTTTTAATATAAGTTGAAGTCAATGAGGATTAAAACGCGCGAAGTCTTGTTTGATAATATTAGCATTCCGTTATTTTGAATGTGGCAAAATTAGCATATAGTGTTATTTGCTCATTTTGGCAATTTATTATAATAGTAGTACATAATACATCATGCAGGTAATGATACTAATTTGCCAAAATGAATTCAAGCTGCATGTACAAATTTGAAATTCAAGTATGCACTCATTCCTTTCAGACGGAACGGACAAGAACGTAGTTCACGACCGAGTTGTAGTACAAGTGTACGTAGTTTTAACCGTGGTGGCATTACCTGGCGTGTTCTGTTAAACAGGGATGTAATTATTTCATTTAGCATATTCCCCTGTGATGCACTGTTTGCTGGCACGAACTGCAGTGACGCTGTTCACACACATCCACACTCACACTCATACGCCAATACTCCTGCATATTTAATTATACATATGCACATATGACTCAAGTATCCTTGACCCTGCAAGGGTTTGTTACTGTTTTTAGATTCACACTAAATATACTAATTATTCGAAAATTAAACATAACGAATAGTTGACTGCAATTTGGTTTAAAAAACATCAACCTATTACATTATAGTTAATTAACTCTCAGACGCTCAAATGCTATTTTAGAGTACTTTAAATAAAAGACATAAAAATTAAATAATTCTTACAAAATTACAATTTATTATCAATAGCAATGGTTTTCAAAGAGCGTTGTTCACTTTCTGTTATCAAACACGTTCGAAAAGCCAACTTTTTTTACAGGTGGAAATATATATATATATATATATATATATATATATATATATATATATATATATATATATATATATATATATATATATACCGGGTGTCTACTTTTTTTCCGAACATAGGAAAATCAATGTTAAAATTTTGATTTAGCGATACCTCTTTACCTATTAATTTTAGAACAAAAGTGTACTGAAGAAAAATGTTCAGAATGAAAAACTGCATCCATAGAGTATAAGTTTGTTGTTCAATTATTTCTTATATCCGAGTTAGAAGCAAAAGAAAATACACGCTTTAAAGCAATTATCAGAGTGTCATGAGTAATAAAATAATAATTTGTTTGTTGTGTTTGACATTATTTGACATATTAGACCAGAATTGGAAGCTTACTCTAATTTATTTATTTATTCAAGCATTTAATTTAATAATAAAATTAATTATAGCAACTATTATTTTCTTTTTTCTACATAATCTAGATAAATAAATACCTATTATTAAGTTATCTAATTTGTTTTATTTCTCATGGCACTTAGATAATTGCTTTAAAGCGTGTATTTTCTTTTGTTTCTAACTCGGACATAAGAAACAATTGAACAATAAACTTATACTCTATGGATGCAGTTTTTCATTCTGAATATTTTTCTTCAGTACACTTTTGTTCTAAAATTAATAGATAAAGAGATATCGCTAAATCAAAATTTTAAAATTGAATTTCCTGTTCGGAATATATATATATATATATATATATATATATATATATATATATATATATATATATATATATATATATATATATATATATACATTGTATCAATTATCTGTTATTAATCAATAAGTTAGTAACAATTTGCATAAAAGTAATATAGAAATGATATTGATCACAGAATGCTGAAATGGTGGCAATCAAAAGAGTAATCATGAAAAATAAGGGTTGTAAGTAAAAGATAATGATGGAGTTACAGAAAAGAGTGGATAATTTTGATTCGAAAAGATCACATGATCCACTATAAGATAGCTATATAAAAATGTACATTTATTTTTCTGTATATCAATCTGAAGAAAAGAGGACGAAACGTCTTGAATACAATTAAAAAACAATTTAATAATGCAGTCTTCAAATAAGAAAAGTATCGGCAATCTAACTTTGTTATCAACTAATTTCCATTTTTAAAACTTGCTTGAATACAGTAACCTGCTTTTGTAATATCTGAAAGTTTATGGATGCACACATACAGACAGATAATGTTGTTGAACAAAGGTAGAATGTTTGCTGTTGTGAAATGTTTTAGAGACTAGCTACAGTAACGTTTAATGTCCACGTATATAACTCCAGTTATACGCTCTATGCAACGGTCTAGTTCTCTTCATTCATTAAGTATAATTATTCTGTTTATTTCTATTTTATTTCACCTTAGTTAAAAACTATTTTTACCTTATTACCTGGAATATTTTATTGACTGTTTACTACCTAGAGTATAGCTGGACAGCTTTGTTTTATTAATATTATACTAGGTAATTTAAATAAAATTAAACGTGACAAAAATTTAAAAGCAAGCTAGCATCGCGTAGAATAACAGCTAGTTAACGTTGTTCTAAAGTCGTTGTTTATTACAATTTAATTTAAAAAGCAATGAAACTAAAGTAAATCTAGCGTTTATTAAATAACAAGCATGATATCGTGCGTTCAGATATCACTGACTTCAATATAGGTACTCGTATATTAAAAAATATTATTACTTTTGAGTGGTTTGGATATTATGGCGAAATGGTTTAGCAATAACCCTTACATATTACTTTTTTAATATTAATCGTGAAAATTACAACAATACATTTACGATACAAGAAATTTAATAATTATTTTATATATACTCGTATAAATCAAAGAAGTTGTGTTCGCAAATATACATCACGTTTCGTTGGCCACTATATCAAACTACATTTCTCACACTGAATTTAGTTGTGATAGTAATCGTTTCCCCCACTAATGAGGAAAATCATTTACTTTCATTACTAATCGAGAGAGGAAAATATAATTTTTACAAGTGATTTTTAAAACTGTTATTCTGTAAATAAAATATTTTGGCGAAGGTGTCAGCATATATTTTCTTCACGACCTTTTAAGAAAGTAAAATTTTCTTTTATCAATTTAGAGATGAAAATTGTAATTTTCATCCCTGGAAACGAAAGTAAATTTATCTTTCTTAGTAAAGACAACACTGGTATGATTTGATCTTAGTTACATGAAGGTCACATCTGGGTGGAGAATATTAAATTCTACAAATTTATTTTTTAATTGGGAAATAGGGCTTCGCCGTCGTGCATCAAATTTTAAATTCGTGAATAAAGTAATGTTTTCATTACTTGTACAAATAATTTTTGTAATACGGTGATGGATAATTATCTGTCGAACTAGAGAAGAAAGCAATATTTTTCCCACTCGAAGTTTGCTCCAGGAGCATAACAAATAAAGCATTCGAACGCGAGTGGAAGAAGCGCTTTCCTCTTGAGTTAGACATAACATTTTTTTCATGACTTACTTCAAATAAAATTATTAGGACTTTAACTCCACTTAGGAAAAAAATTTATTGTTATTAAATAAATATTCTGAACAATACAATAAATTTTAATAAGTAATTGTGAAATAATATTTATGAAACTCTGTAATTTTGTCCTGTCTGTGCAGGGAAAATTAATATTTTTCTCTATTTCGCGAGAACAAATTTGAATTTTCAGCATACGAAGTGAAATGAAATTGTATGTATACCTCGTGAAGAAAATGCCATTTTACTGTTATATAAAATAGTTACATGTTTAATAATTAAAAAAAAAACTATAATATGAAATAGTTTGATAATAACTTAATTGAATCGTTAGTTTATAATTATTCTCTTAGTTGCCCAGTTCGACTAGGCTGACACAACTTATTGCAAATTTTTACAATGAAGTAAAATACAGCAGAGGTTGGTTTGAACTCATTTCCACAGTCCAATATATAACATCTTGTACCATATCTTTACGTGCACGTTAGTAATTTGGTCGCCTCTAAAATATATAGCAAAACTTGTGCGCAATGCCTGCAGCAATAATCAAAATTACCAATCGACTCTATTCATCCAACCACAGAACAAATAACAAAACACGTCGGTAGTTGGGTTCTAAATGATCAAAACACGAAACTTGCAACAGTGCAATTCCAGAGTTGCAGACCAACATCGAGTCCTGTTCAAGCGGCTCTACCGTCAAATCCCTTGTGTTATCTGCGGTAGATACGCGGTGAGCCTGCCACTGTGAAGAATACCCTGGCTGCATGTGTGCTAATGTATTATTCCCGTCTTTCTGATAATGGTTAATAATGTTTGATATCAAAACAATCAGAACTAATTGCTGCAACAACTTGTAGTTGTTTATATTTCATTACAATGTTTTCAAGAACTTTCGAGGAAGAGATACGTGGAAAAAGACCCCTTCCTTTCAGCCAGAACAATTTGTTATTTCTTTACCAAATTTTTCAAATAACGTTAGATGCAGTAAAATTTTGACAGATTTTGTTTCTATGAATGATTATTTGAACTGTGAAAATATGTCTTCTATTGATTTTAAACAAGTTGTAAATAGAAAATAATATAACAACAAAGACCAAATTAATTGTCATCCATACACTTGGTGAAACTAGGTTTAAGAAAATAATATAATAAATTATTTTACTTCCTATTGAGTTGTAATATATTTTTTCTACTTTGGCAATAGCCATCTGTTGAATTATTTTCAATTGTTACATCAATGCTAATAATCAATTAAATAAGTATGTGCTCAATAAGTTTCATGGTAGAGATGTTTGTTTGTAGGTTGGTATATAAATAAGTGAAAAAGAAAAACAGAAATCATGAAAAAATATTTGATATTCAAATGGCTATAATGTATTTATCATACGAAAATTTTATTCCAGAGAAAAACAATTTTATGAAAATAGAAGCCTTGGAGAAATTTCATCTTTTGTTTTCTTTATAACGTGACGTCAGGAGAGATTATTTGAACTGTCACTTTTTTATATCCATTACTTTTCCTTGCAGTGACATCCCTCGTCACGTAGTATTTGTACGCATATCAGGCGGCCGCTCCGTAAAAGGATCATGATTTGTTACAGAGATCCTCACACCGCGACGTACGAGATAGTCGAGCTACTTACAGAAACAGCTTCTTGAATAAAAACATGAAATATGGCCCGTAAAACTGCTTAGTTCTGCACTGCGCATATAGTAAATAAAATTTGTTGGAAACGTCCTTTTGAAATATTGGCCTTCCAACACGTTCCAGATAGAGCTAGCAGGCTTGAATCGTTTACGGGTTTTGCCTTTATTATTATTGTTAGTGTAATAAATCCAATATTAAGGTCTTGATCCCATTTATTGCACACCTGAGTCCTACGGAAAACTATATGGGAATGCGATAAATTTCCACGGTATAGTTCTCGATACACAGGGTTAATTGATGTTACGGGTAAGATGATAGGCTACAATATATGCTATGTTAGTTTAGATAGGTCAAAGCATAGGTCATGCATTCATTACCGTCTGATGGATTACTATGAACATTGTAATGAAGCCGGCATTATATCACACTACGTCAACTTATAAATACAATATTACACTAGACAAACATTTCTCTACTTGATATAAATATTCAAATAAGAAAAGACGACAGATATTTCTTTATATATAACACATTTTTCTCTTAAGGTGCAGTTGGCATCTGAACAACGATTTTATCAAAAAAGATAAAATCCTAAATTCTGTAACTGTATATTAACATTTTCATGATATTTTTTTTATATGAGGTAGATGGCTCAGTGGTATCGAGTCGGCCTGTGGATATTGAGAACCCTGGTTCGATCCCCACAGCCGACAAACAATTTTCACCAATTTAAAAAAATCTACCCCTGTGGCTCCCTCTCCACTAATATCTTTGAGGGCCGTGATTTGACGGCTGGTAACCGCACTTCACGCGACAAAATATATCACTTACCGAGATCTGCTTAGGCAGAGTGCCACACCCAGTAATGGGTAAAAGGCGTGATGATATATTTATTTATTTTTTTATGATATTTTTATGAATTTTGCCAATCTGTAACTGTTATTAATATATAAGTGACAGTAAAAATCAAATAAATTATTCTATTTACCATAGATTCATGTATATAGTAGTGATGTTGCTAGAATAGTAAATTAATTTTTATAATGTTACTAACCAATCTTTGTATGCATTCAAACATAAAATATAATTACAGTTATAAAATTTACTATAATATACAAAAAATATATATCTCGTATATTTCAAAATGGTGAACGTTCAGATGCTGACTGTTGTTAGACTTCACTTAGAAATTTAATACTATTCCTGATGGTGTTTTGGAAATAAACTGTAGGCATGGTATTATGTTTATGAAAATAATAAATCCTTAAGTGTGTAAATATTTCATAAAAATATTTATTTATTCGTTGCATGAAGGTTAACTCGTTAGGTATATTTAAATATCCAAGAATACAAGTATTTCTTCAAGTGCAATAAGGCCTGAGATGCTGAATTGAAAAGGTTAGGAAATGAACTAGAAATAACATAATATGCAGAATTTATAGATGCATCTTGGGTGAAGTACAGTGCTGTAGATACAAGATCATACTCCAACTATATTCGTTTTATAAAGTAATGCTGCACTTAAATATTACATTTGCTTCATATGTAATATTCTACAAGGTCCTTGTAAAACTAGATACGAGAAAAATTTCCATATTTCAGCACGAACAAGAGCAATAACTCAAAACATCTTCGTCGTATCAGACTCAAGTAACAACATTTCATTACATTAATCGTTTATTTTGCAAGACAAACAAAACATAAAGATAGCGGAGCCGCGATACCACGTTATTGTCTTTTTCTATGTCGAGCACCGCGACGCCAACAAGCAACAACCGCGAAGAGGCGACGAGAGGCCGAATATAAAGAACGACGCTCGACCGATAACGACGCCGGTCTAGTTAATATGCAAAATTGTATCTAGATAGCGCGCGTATTACAACATTACGTTGACATATTATGCACTGTCGTGTCGTGGCGTCGTCCTATGAGAAATAGTTCCGTGCAGAATCAGAACAGCGGATTTCCGCAAGATGATTTTATAGCGGCGTTTTAGGCACATCGTAAAATGCGGTGCATACGTGCAGACCGGCGGAATGCACTGAGCGCACTCGTGCAACACGACATGCAACGTCAGACCGTGACGGAATGTGTTCAACGACGATTCACTAATTGGAATTGTTCCGAGTAATCAAATTAAAATGGTACATGAATTTCTTACTTGATTCACACATTGTACAGTATTTTCTAATTATCATTTGACATCATATACACCTGTCAAACAACTCGAAACTATTTAGAGAATTGGAATAAAGATAAACAGACAAACATTGTGAATGTGAATGAAGCATAATATAAAAATAAATAAAAATATCATCATATAATTTTTATATTTATCTCTGTACAGCAAGTAATGAAACCATCTTTCATTATTTCTTTGATCGATTCACACGACTAAGAGTCATCATGCATTAAACTTCGAATTTATTAAAAAATATATTACTTTCATTACTAGTTGTACAAATAACTATGTTCGACTAAAACAGTAAAAATGCTATAAGTTTCCTATTATATAGAGTAGGTAAAGAGTTCTTTCAAATTCTTGACAATTTATTAGTTCCCAGTTAGTATCAGACTTATCCAAATTGATTTGTTGGCTTCGACAATAGTTGCATAATGACCTTTTTGCTTGATAATAGGTTATAAATCCATTTCTAAACGTCGACAGTTGAATGCGAATTCTTCCCAGAACATTGGAGCGACGCCGAGGAAAACGCAAGCATCGAGAAAACCGCTATTTTAGTTCTGGCGTTGGACGAGCGGTGGGGCGGCACTGCCGGCGCTCAGCACAGCCAAATAAATATAGGTTAGAATGCAGCGCGCACAGCTGGCATGGGGAGCCTCGAACCTGCCGCTGCCAAGAGAAATGTGGCGTAAGAATTGCCTAATGAAGAAATAACACAACGAGCTGAAGGAAATGTATCAGATTTTGCTAAGAGGATGAAGAAAAAACGCGCTACGCACCGAGAACTTTGGAAATTAAATTAAGCACAGTCATAATTTCATATTTATAACATCTGTGGAACGTTCGTGGTGATGCTGTCGTGCTGAATATTATTTCAACTTTAATCATGTTTTTGTGACGAAGAGGACTGCTACTAATTAACAAGATGGCGTCCGTCTAGACTCTAGTATAATGTGCCGTTTAAGACAATTTTCCATTGTTCATTTCTTGTTGTTCGGTTTTGCCAGTTGACACATTTGCGCCGAGAATTCTTTTTGTTTTCCTTGCATTGTTCCAAGTTAATTAATTATCGTAAAACTGACGATGTCATTTAAATATTTTAAAGTTATATAAATTACTGCAAGAAATAAATGTTTCCAGAATTACCAACAACGTAAATTCACAAATATGTTCATTAGCTACAACAAACATAAGGGATTTTCATCTTACGCCATTCAAACACAGTTGTATTTTTTTGATATAATAACTAGAACAGTTATAGAGAATTGAAATAAATTTAGAATCGCTTGGGAGCAGATAATATATGAGATCATTTGAAAATTGTATTGTACTTCGTTATTTAATTATTGGTGAAAGTAGCTAGACAAATAAAAACATAACAAAACAGTAAAAGCAATTCATCTCGACAAATGTAACAATTACCTCACATGAATGTAACATTCAAGTTTCAAGTTAAACAGAAAGAAAATCCCTCATTAAAATTGGAACGTGAAACATTCAGCTACAATTTAATATCTAGCAGTAACACATAAGGTAGTTTTGAAGTTTTCCTGGCTTGAGCCGGAACATGAAATAGGCAGAGATTTGACGGAAGAGAAAGAGACGACAGCAGGCGCTTGCAGGATTTGCTCTGCTGCTGGAACGAAGTTTCCACGCTTTGTTGCCTCACGTGCATTGCTACACGTTTATTATAATAGACGAATGCAACAAGCACACGTCAGCAATTATTATCCTGTTGACTTGAGAACTCACATAACTTCTTATCGAATGTTGTTAGGATCTCCATTATTTTGTTTTGTTTGCTATTTAACATGAAGATGAAAGGATAATTACCACAATACCAAGAAAATGCATTTTCCAACAAGTCAACAAAGAATGACAAAAAGTATTATCACGCGCAATTATGTTATCTTACTAGACCAACGATTTTCATGATTTAAACTTAAAATTATAGCAGCTTAAATAATAAGGCTATTATTAATAAATATATTGCAAAAACAATCAAAATTAATCAATTAAATGTAATGATATTTTACTAAAATTTAAAGTTAATAATAACAAATCCAACGCAAGAAACAGAATTAAAATATCTGTTATAGTTTTGGAGATACAGCTCAAAAGCAGGAATTATTCAAATGTATTTTACTGCCAGCTGGATCAAAATATTTTACCCAATTATATTTTGTAAGAACAAAAAGAATGTGACAAATTTAATGGTGCAAAGTAAATTAAAATATCTTTAGTAGTTATAAAGATATGGCGTTTCAAATATTTCAGCAGGAATGAAAAAATATTTGAGCATATATAACCTACAATTTTTTTTCTAAAATATTGTTCTTTAGGACATATTTAAGTAGTATTGGCTAAAAATTGATCTATGAATGGTTTATTTTCTATAAATTTTAGACCCAAATTATTCATATCATCGAGTTAAATTAAAATAGACAATAGGGTACTATATTAGTGAGAAAATAGTAAAAACCGTTTATGCCTCTGAAATAAGGCGGTGCTATAGGTCTTATAAACTAAATATTTGTGATTGGGAGTTTAGTTTTAGTTATTTTCCACAGATAGTTAAAATTTTACGACAGTTTAAAAGCGAGAAATTTTTATGATTTACAAATTTATTCCTTGTGTAAAACGCACAGGTTTGTTTTCGTGGTGATACATAAACCTGGTTTATAGGATCATGAAATCTTTCCTTTATTTAAGATTTTTACTCGCTGTAAGAAGTAAACAAGGGAATTATACTCCTTGGATTTCAAATTCATAAAACGTAATTTCACTCGTATATAAATATAAATCTTTCTCACAAAGTTATAGCTCTTTAAGGACCAACTACCAAAGGGAAATCACATATGTGGTCTGCGGACTTAAACTATACTAACATCTATAACATTTTTTTTAAATCCTCACTCGGAAAATACTTTTAAATATTTCGAAATTATTTTAGAGAAAAATTCTTTCAATTTATTATCTTTTAAATAAATTTAGATTGATTTCACAATCACAAAAATATGTGTTTTTAATTTAGAAAAAGATAAATATATCATCACGCGTTTTACTGGGTGTGGCACTCTATCGTAGGAGTGTTATTTATGCACATGAATTGCGGCTACCGGCCGTCAAATTACAACCTTAAATGATGGTACTAGACAGCGGTTCCCAACCGGTGGGTCGCGACCCACAAAGGGGTCGCCTTAGCTTTTTTGGGGGTCGCCTTGGCTTTTTTGAGGGGAAAAATATAATCACTAAGTCCTAAAATATATTTTGTCAAACCTTTTATTTTTTGTTTTATTGATCAAATATGCGAAAGGGGGGTCGCAAACATTTTTAAAAAACTAAAAAGGGTCACGATTAAAAAAAGGTTGAGAACCACCGTACTAGAGGGAGAGCCACAGGGAAATTTGAATGTGGTGAAAATTATTTGGCGGCTGTGGGAATTAAATCTACTGGCCAACTATAAATAGAAATATATGCTTCCTGATTTAAAGTTTGTGCACAGCCTGTATATGAAAATAAAATACGAATAATATTTGTAATTTAATTTTTCAGTTCTAAATGTGCACTGTGTAAAATATAATTTTTTCATAGAATCGAAATAAAAAGTATGCATTTTACCGGTTTCATATATCGCATTGTTCGTCCGTTCGTGTTATTGCACGGAATAAAATACAACTGGGCCAATATTTTCATAACATGAAAATCGTTGCTACTGTGTAACTAAATTTAATGAAAAAGCCGCTGCACGGGCTTTATGTAAATCGCGGGGTTCGCGCGAACAGAAAGGAAATTTCGACGCCGTAAATAAGCATGGGGCACTCTAATATTTCCCTGCATAATATCACGTTGGCGTCGACCGCAGGTTACGGGCGTGGCCGTCGCGGCGCTGCAGGAACCCAGGTGCGAATGCAGCTTTTACGATGCCGAGTATATCCACAACGTTCACTCATTATGTTACGATATTTCATGATCTCCAATATTGTATACTGTTTTCACAGGAACTTCACAATTACCTCATCAAATATATTCACTTTATTTTATACCATTTTTATTCAAATAAATTCTTCCATTTCCAGAATATTAAACTATTATGAAAAGTTAGACAACGGAAAATATATATACAAGCTGTTATAATCTAAAAGATCCAATAGTTATCAGGTTTTAAATTTCATACAACATCTTATGCTATATTAAAAATTAAAATTGCGGTCACTTGAATAATGTTCAAATAGGAAAAAGAATAGCGAGACATGACTGGGCCTCTAAATAAAACAATTATCTAAGCCAAGGGTAACTATTATTAGTTAACGAAATAATAAATGTTTGGGTTATAGTAATAAAGAAAATAAAAAAGGGGAACATTTAATATTAATAAATTATCTTATAAATATTTAAAATGACTCCAAATTTCAGCAATACATTGTTATGGCCTAATACAAACACAAATTGTCCAGAAACAGTTTGTTTCCGGTCAAGGCATAAAAATTTAATTTTATAAGAATAAAGAAAATTTGAGGAATTTGTAATAGTTATTTACGTGGCTAGCGTAGTAAATTAATTTTTACGGGCGAGCTAAAAAGTTTGTGGGGTGAGCAACCAAGGAACGCGCCTTCGTAATCCGGTGAGCCCAGTATTGATTAATTGCAAGCGTGACTAGTACATAGTTTAATTTCTGCCTTCACAGCGATTTTGTTATTAATTTTATAAAAAGATACATTACATTTTGTAATCAAAGGTTGTTGGCGGTAGGACTATTTATAGTTAGATGTTGTCATAATTTCTTGAATTCTAGAAATAAATAATCAACTGATTTAATGCTCGACGAAGACTTCGAAAGGAATTTTCTGACAATTCAAGAAAATATACAAAATATTGCAGATACTATAAGTAATAAGTTTGAACTAGTTTATATTAGAATTTTACAGGACTACGTGCTATAATTATTAATTTACTTAGTTATTATAAATACTTACACAGTGCCATTTATATAGACGGCGGAAATAAAACATAATATATTCTATTTGAAATTTCATAGTTGACATAAATAACTAATAAACTGGAGATGATATTATGTATGTGCATCCGTCATTAATTAACTTGCATGTATATGAAATAAATTGCTAAACGAGTTATTTGTTGAACTCTGAAAATATAACAACCTATATAATTTAATCCTGTCAATATTTTCTCGAAAAGCTATTCCATTTATTTTATTCAAACAATGATGATATTTTGCCTACAAAATATTACTAAAATTTTACCTTAATTATAATATTAGCATGATATTAAAATTTCATTCTAATTATTCCTGCTTGTTATACATGAAAGCATTGTAAAACATTATTATTATAAGAATAATCCTTTTAAGAAATATTTAATTAAATTAGTATTACTAATTAAATAGTGGGCTTTTCAATGAAACCAATTTAATTATTCAGCTATTTTTATACGAATTATACCAGGTATCGTGATCACGTCTGCGTCATTTTTCAGCGAAAACAAAAGTATATTTTCTTTGAATGGAACGGGTCAGGTTTCAGCGAACAAATTTAACTCCCACACTTTCTCAGAATTACGCGCGACACAAAGGAACTGTTATACTACAATGACAATATTAATTATTGAAATTATTTGCAACACCCACGTCTTCATTCATTGTAATTCAACTATGTAAAATACAAAGTATTAATTACTATGGTAATTACTTATTGTTAATGATATACATAGACTTCTAAGAAAAAGGTGACATGAATTCTTTTTATACGTTGAGCAAATTTATGCAAACTTATTCTAATATTCCAAAATTTCTATAAATTTGCTAAGCTCAATGAGATATCTACAGTTACAGTGCATAGCTGAGATGCGTTTGTCTAATTATCTCATTAATTAGTTAGTTAATTAGACGTCTCACATTGCTATCAACGCGGTTTGGTTATCATTATACCTGGATCTTTACATTAGCATATGTAGTACTTGATTGAGATTAAAATGAAAAATAAGAAAAGAACAAATAACTTTTCTCTCCAATTTTGTAGAAAATTTTTGCTCATAACTCGGTAACAGTTATTAATGTCGATTTTGGTTTCCATTTTCTCACAGTGAAGAAGACGACGTTTTTTTCTAAATAGCATATTTTATTTATTTAAATATTTTAAATGAGTTTGATGCAAAATGTAGTTCTTGACAAGTTTTATTTGAAAGTTACCAGGAAAGCATTAGTAACGAAAAAGTTATTTCTCATGAACCAAATTAAAAATACAAAATCTACGATTTACAAAATATAAAGATAAACTCACAGACAATGTTGAGCAGGAAAGAGTCCTCGAGTCCAGTCCCCGGCAGGTTGGGGTTGTCACCTTGACACTTTAACATGGTGTTGTCGTCTTCTGGGACCGGCGCGAATGTCACTGAGCTCGTCACCACCGTTTCGTTGCCACCTTCCGCGACCTACCAACAAACACACACAGCTGAGCAGGAATCGCCGACAAGGGACTTTAGGAATCGCGTTATGGAGAGATGCGTCGTGATCGTGAGTCCTGGCCATATGAAATGTGAACGAAATAGGGAAAGGGTCACGCACGTGCGTGTGGATGTGGATGTGGAGATAGTATTGTGGGTTTATTTCCGTGGTTAAGAATTTATAAACGACCACGGTACTACGAAGTATTGTAAACAATGCTGTTGTCTGGCCCACTGAGTAAAAGATCAGTTTGAAATGATCTTTATTATAAAGAGCTCATCTTATACACAATATTACGTTTAAAATACAAATAAGAAAATAGGCGCATTACATTTGCAATTTGAATCAAATCTAATTTGTGCTTACTGAACCAGATCACTTATTTATTTCACTGGATTACTTTGCCCAGTTTAGTTCCAGTACTAGATTTAATAATTCGGATTTTAATTTAAGTAATACAATTTAGTAAGTACATCAATTTAATTACTTTATATCAGGGTTCGAAGATATATATCGATCGATATATATCATGATATTTATTTTGATATATATTGTCATATTTTTGCAATGATATATATCCATTATATAAAAATATCAAATAGTTTTTGTGATATAGCCTCCGGAAAAGTGAAATTTTTCGTATTTTTCAATTTTTCTACTTTTCCGAGGCTATATCTCAAAAACTAAATGTGATATGAAAACGCGCTCAACGGCATTAATTTTCTCGTGCTTCAGTTAACTTATAAACATAGTTTTAGCGATTTTTATTTTTTTTCAATTTTCCGCCAAAAAAATCGCAAAAAGCGGTTTTTTAACATTTTCTCGAAAACCAGAAGTCATATGCATTTGAAGATTGCACCACTGGATTCAGTGGGTCAAAACACATATGTATGTAAATTTTCGTTTTAATAATCCTACGATTAAGGATTTTTGGGAAAATTGAATTAAAATCTGCAAAAACCAAAGGGGTACCCCTTAGGAAATAATTAAAAATATTAAATTGCTTAAAATTGTATGAAAATTTGCTTATAAGTCAATTCGGACACGGGGAATTCAACGCCGTTGAGCGCATTTCCATATCTTGTTTAGTTTTTGAGATATAGCCTCCGGAAAAGTGAAATTTTTCGAATTTTTCAGTTTTTCTACTTTTACGAGGCTATATCTCGAAAACTAAATGTGATACGAAAACGCGGTCAACGGCATTAATTTTCTCGTGCTTCAGTTAACTTATAAACATAGTTTCAGCGATTTTTATTTTTTTTCAATTTTCCGCCAAAAAAATCGCAAAAAGCGGTTTTTTAACATTTTCTCGAAAACCAGAAGTCATATGCATTTGAAGATTGCACCACTGGATTCAGTGGGTCAAAATACATATGTATGTAAATTTTTGTTTTAATAATCCTACGATTAAGGATTTTTGGTAAAATTGAATTAAAATTTAAAAAACCAAAGGGGTACCCCTTAGGAAATAATTAAAAATATTAAATTGCATAAAATTGTATGAAAATTTGCTTATAAGTCAATTCGGACACGGGGAATTCAACGCCGTTGAGCGCATTTCCATATCTTGTTTAGTTTTTGAGATATAGCCTCCGGAGAAGTGAAATTTTTCGAATTTTTCAGTTTTTCTAAATGTGTACAAAAACTAAAATTAAAAAATTAATATCCAAAAAGTGATATTTATCTGATATATATCCTATATATCAGATATTTTGATATTTATTATAAATATCATGATATTTACGAACCCTGCTTTATATTGCCTAATTTAACTGAACTGATTAAAATAACAAACAAAATAGCAAATAGAATATTTCTGTAGCAATGACAAGAACATACACTGAGCAGTTATCTTAATTCTCGTTTCCACCAACCAAATCTAAATTTTAAATTTGACATAAACTACAATATCTCATCAAAAATTTGACAGCAATGTAAAATGTCTGTATGATATTTTACTTCGATTTGCTTTTATATATTTAATTTAGACATAAAAATTTACTAAAAATTATATAAATAAATATATCCTCACGCGTTTTACCGATTACTGGATTTAAAACTCTAAAGTACGGTCAAAGCAATGCTTCCAAAGATGTTAGGGGAGGGGAAGCCACAGGGTTAAATTTAATGTGGTGAAAATTGTTTGTCGTCCACAGGAGTCAAACCCTGGTTTAGATATCTACAGTCCGACACTATACCATTGAGCCACCTACCCCATTAGTGGTCGCAGAAAATAGTATATTTTAATACTAGTGAAGAAAAGATTTAATTGCAAAATGAGTACGAAAATTGGAGCACGATCTATTGCGAGTACTCCAATAGTACGAATTATATAAAGGCTCTTTGACTTATGTAATATACTTTTTTTTCAACTTTAAACGTTAAAATTATATTTTTAAGTCTGCAATGCCAAAAATTTAATAATTATGTTACATAAATCAAAGATGTATTTGAAAATGCATATCATGTTTCCTTGGTCACCATGTCAAATGACATTTTCCTCACCCAATTTAGTTGTGATAGTAACCGTTTTGTGATGAAAATTAAAAACTGTTAGTATCACAACTTTTTCACGTAATGTTGAAAAAGCACTTAATAAATGATCAGTTTAATACAATTTTATTTTTAATGGTCTTATTTTATTTCCAATATTACATTGATGGTTTAAACTTGAACTTTAGCATCAATATCAAGATAAAATGACAGATAATGTGACAGGAAATTAATCCCAATTACAGTACAGCGAAGCCTGTAGCTTGCAGTGGATTCCAAATCAATCAAATACAATTATTGTTTGTATTCAATGAACGTTTCGTCGCATACTTCAATTCTGATTGTTGTTAACTTTGTCACAAGTTCAGAAAACCAAAAAATGTTAGAATATTTCCAATAAAATAGTAACATTTAATTTTTCCTGACCTAGTTTCCGATCCAGATCATTATAAAATGATCTGATTTTCATATTATAGGCAGCAAATAACGATTATATTTAATCTTGACGATAAACCCAGCATTTATGAAAATGGTAATTACTGCAAATTGTGCGATATGATAATTATATTAATTGACATGCTACTGTATTTAATTTTAAACTAAATATTGGAATTTTCATTCCATAATTTAATATTGGCATTGTGATATAAATATCTGATAATACTTGCATGGTATTTTGTGCATTAATACAATATACTGCCTTGGATCAATTTTCAACAGTCAGTTTATATTCCATTTATGAATGCTAATACACAGATTTCATGCATCAAACAATAAATATATACATTTTTTAATATATTTAGTTTTCCCTTAAAAATGTATTTTCTACAACTAAGAATTCTAAAAAATGTTAACAACAAAAATATTATTGTATACTATGACTACAAACCAGCTACTAAATAAGTCCCACGGATCCTATGAGGTCCATCTGCTCTGCTCTATAACACTACCACTCATATATTTATGTTTCTTTTATTCACCTCAATACACACAATAACACACAATTTATGCCAATTTACGCATTAAAATATCATTAAATATTCACTAAACACTCACAAAACACTAAAATCACTTCGATCACTACAGCAGTCCGCACTCTACTGATCCGAACAAACCTTGAACAGCGTAAACTAATTGTTAAAATATGCTCTAACTTGTTCGGCAATGTTAAGATATTTCTATTTATCATTAAAATCGATTATCATACCTACTAAATATAATGTACAAATACTTCAGCTATCGGGTTTTGTCGATAATAAACGAACAAACACGATTGACGATTTAAAGAAAAATTTACACAGGCCCCGGATCGTGCCATATAGAATTCTATTTGGTAAAATAGAATCGCTGTCAACTGTCAAAGTAAAAATCATAATTATCTATAATATAATTCAAAACAATGAGTGTTACTTCTATCATGATAATAAACGAACTTTGTTTCCATTGCAAAATTATTAAAGAGATCAAAAAAATTATTTACAATGAACTCACAATTTGGAAATTTCAAAATTATCGCCTGCATTTTATATCGTACGATTCGAAGACAGCAATATATACATTTTCTACTGCTTAATTTGATTTTTATTGTCACGTGTGTGCGTTTTAACCAATCCTGTTGTTATTCTAGTGAGAAAAAAGTTCTTGTGATTATTCTTATTACAATATACTATTGTCTAAGTGAAAATATAACCTATTTAAATATTTCTTGAAAGTTCATGAAACTAAACTTGTAAATTAGAAATATCCGCAACGAAAATTGAATTAAGGATAATTCCATTGCAATGATATAGTTTTAGGGAACTGTTGGGAACGTGGGCATTAGAGATTTTAGTTCTTGAACGAATCTAAGAATTTAATTTGCAGTTGTGTTTCGTAACAGAAAAAGAATCCCAGTTCCATTGGTAGTTTTTCAAATAACAAAATATCAAAAGTATTTAAGAAACATTTCGCTTTATGTTCGCGAATCGAGTTGAGCGAACACGAACACGAAACGCGAATAACACGAAAGAAACTAAACAGATCGACATTTACTTGGAAGTTTTCGCGGGAACCAAACATAAAAACAGCGCAGTACGGCTCCAAGTGTTCCCAGCAGTTTGGAACAAATAGAGCGAGGTTCAACTCCACCGCCGTCGGCGCTGGGGGCGGACGCTTGTTGGGTTTGAGTGCCCAACTCGCTAACTTCGCGTGCTATATGGAGTGTGCGCGATATTCGCGACGGATTCATGTGTATCTGTATCTAGAGTGCGGAGCACTACCGCGGCTTATCTTGGACTTCCGCTACGATTTTATTGTGAATGTAAATCATGTATATAGTGCGCGAATTGTATCATTGTGTTTTGTACTTTGATGGCTATGTATCAGACACATTAGTAAAATGGAATGGTATTTCAAATTCCGGGAAACTTGTACAGTTTAATGGCTTCGCACTGCTCGTAAACACACCTACGTACTCTTACATAGAACGAGAAACGAAAATGCCGTTCAACAATCTAGAGCTCTATGTTATGGAGAACTGTTATCGTTCAAATAAAACGTACAAATGTTTTAAGACTCAAAATATCTCTTATCCTTCTACGTTTATACCTACGTATAAATAATATCTATTTATATTTAGCTTTGTACATTATTTTAATTTGCGTAATTTTCTCTCAGATGAAAAGCATTTTACTTTCAAATTAAGCACATTAATAATCATAATAATTAATTCAAGACTCCATTTAGCTCATTATGCTTTAGAAGTTTTAATCTTAAACTAGCTATGTTATTTAAGTACTGGGATGACAAGAAATATACTGTAATAACACTGTTTGCACTGAATTTAATTCTTTGTTTGTATTTGAATTGTGCAGGTATTTTTATATTGTACTAAAAGCGAGTTATTAAAATCATATTTAATGAAACGTCAAATACAAATTACGAGATTCTCTCATTTAAGCAAGAATGGATCACAAATAAAATAAGACTATTTTTTATAGGATCATTTGAGGCAAAAGTTATTTTAAAAGTGTATATTTCTAATCTGACCGCATGAATATCTTATCACCATGGATTTTTGTTTATTCTCAAGACAATTTTACTATAAAAAAATAATAATTTAACAAATCAATTTTGAATTCATCTATTCTAAATTTCGTCTAACTTTACAAATATGAGATAAAGAATGTGAGATGTATTTTATGTAAAATGTAAGTTACCTGTCCCCGGCGGAATTGTCGGTTGTCACGAAACCAGGACACGACGGCACGTGGCCGCGAGCCCGCCGCCTCACACGTCACCACGTACTCCTTCTCTGCCTCCAGCTGCCGCGGTTTGTGAAGTATCCGCACACTTAGTGGTCGCACTGTAACACAAATACAACACACATGAGTTGAACTTTCGAGGATCATCACTTCTGTTCACAAAAGCAAGCGACATTTAATTTTCTACATCCATTATTTAATGTATTCGTGAAATATATGTGTTTTTTAAAAAATAATGCAGTTTTATTACTCGCCATTACTCGCACATCATCCTCATGAGTAATAGCTATTATTGCACGTCCGTTTAAATCGAACCACTTTCACCCAATAGTATTTTTATGAGGCAACTTAATATATACAATGTCATAATAATATGTTTATTTTGGATTATATCACGTTACTTTTTATGCCTGCCGTCATGAATTTATAATACCACATATATAATTTATATATAATAGAGCGAATTTAATAATAAATACCTAACGTACGTTGCATTATTAATGTGACGAAGTAAACTAATTTATTTATGTGAGAAAAAAGTCCATGTTACTTAATGTTGCATGCATTCATTCAAATGTACTCACATAATAACTCCAGACGAACCATCTTCTCCGCAGGCATGATAAGCTTCGTGTTGCTTGCTTGACACTTATACGTGGAGTTGAGATGCTGACGACGGACACGGGGTACTTCGAGCTTGTTCACCATGACGTGATGCTTGAAGGAGAGTTGTCCTTCCACCAGACGGTCGTTCACGAACCAGGATACTGTTGGAACTGGACGACCTGGAACACAAAAAGGAAATCTTATTTCAATAAAATTATTAGCATTAGTCGGCTGTGGGAATTGAACTACGGTTCTAAAAACCATAAACATATTTGATACAACTGAATCTCCTAACAGTTTATTAATCATCTTACTTTATATATATATTTTTAAAGATATTTTATTTTAATTTTTCACGGCCGAAGTACACACACAATTATTTTTACGCAACGGCATGATGTTCATTAAAAAAAAATTGTTACAAATTTAATTTCGAAATGATGGTTATTATACTCGTAAATATTTTCAAAAAAAAATACAATTATACTAATGTCTCATAATATTACATGATTGGTTTTGAAAAGCCCATCAAAGTAGCTGACAGCCCAGTAATGAATTTTTGTCGGGCTGATTATAAAAAACTTGAATTTTGCATAAATAATTATTATGATTGTTTTTTTTTATTGTTTATCGATACAATTTAAAAATGCAGTACGTTAAATTTATAAACTATTTATCGGTAAGTAATTATATATAAAAATTACAACACTGACAATTAAGACTTTAAAAAAAATTCTAAATTTTAATTTCGTTATTGCATCGCTTGTGTAGAAAGAGATAACAAGCATTACAGTCTGTAAGTGTTCTATCAGTATCAAATATATTAGAGATATAGATCTTCAACCAGGAGAAAGCAATATTTGATTGTATTTACGATAGATAATTAAATTTTAAACCCAATGGCAATGTGACAGGTTGGACGGGATATTGCTAGTTAGAAGTGGCTGTGACTTATGTTATGTCCACATGATTTATCTGTCGTTTTATCACAACATTGTTTAAAAGAAGATCATGTAAGCATAGATTGTAAGTGTCGCTCAATGATGAATGATAATGGCGAAGGGTTGAGGGTGCTTTCGTTTCCATCTCCATCTCTTTCGTTTTTGTACGTACAACAATATAAAGTAGAAAATAGATGGGTGCTGCGGCAATGATGTAGTTTGTTGGTGTGTATAAGCGAGGCGAATAATGGCGGAGGCGAACGTGCCGTCGTCAACGCAAGAATTTCTTCATATCGTTATTCGAGTGACGTAGTGAGTCCAACTTGTCATTGTTTTCTCATTTCTGTTCATAACGCACTTAGTCATCTGCGTCGCACGTGCTCGGCATTCCGTGCATTATGCGCGACCGAACCCTTTGCCAAAAGAACCGTTTGCATTTGCTGCTATCGCGAAGCCCTTTTTGTTCCATGCACTAAATTACAATTCTTCGTCGTTTCTGAATCGCTTTTGTACACTCGTTTTGATGTTTCCTTTACTATGTTTAGTCTGACAGCCATTTTGTACCTGTGTTATTGTCGTTTAATTTTGCAAAGGCCTTTCGCAGATACTTTGACACGTGTTTATAATTAATCAACATTGATAATTAAGAAACGTACTCCATTATCAAAGTACAGTAAATTGAATAACACTATGTAGCGCTATGTCTGTTTATGTAAAGACTGTCAATATCTGAAAAGGTCATTAAAACACTCTTGCCAGAACTGACTGAATATATTTAAGTACAAGTACTTTACATACAGTACTCGATAGTACTTTGGATTACAATCTTCAGTACTTAAGTTTTGCCCAGCTCTGGTTGTAACGATACTGCGAAGAATGTATGAATAAAGTATGAAGAAATAATAGCAGCTAGTAATGGATTCCTTTCCTGGTGTAATCTAGCAAATGATCATCTGATTAATAAGGAGAAAGGAATTAAATAAATCATTTCGCTAAATATTTAATCTTAATGCGCGGTCGGGTTCCAGGAATAACTGATGAAAGGGACAGGAAGAGAGCAGTAGTGTAGCGCACGAACGCCACTGGTGAGAAGTTCCGCCAAGCGTCGACCGTCAATCCCATCAGTCTAAACGCATTACGCCGCGTTGCAATTTCTACATCTGGGTCCCGACCCCAGTTCATGGCTCGTCAGACGAACTGACGAGCCCATTTTACAAAGATACGCCTTGTCCATATTCACGGACTCAGATTATACCAGGCAAGACGAACAGCTCACTTTAACATCAGGATAATAACATACATACACGCTCTGAATCCCATTTCAGTTTTGTTAAACAAACTATAACATATAAAGACGCCATTTCACATACTATTTCAGAAGAATAATAATTCGATTAAAACTGGTAGAATATTTAGTTCTATATATAGGTGGCTCAGTGGTGTCGAGTCGGCCTGTGGATCTTGATGTGATTAATCTCGTATCTCGTTTTGCCCTGCCACTAAATGGGAGACGAGAGCGATAACTATTTTAGAATAGAAAATTCGAGATTGATATTATTGCAGAAGAAGGTAAAGTCCCGTAATACAGAAAAATAAGTAAATCTGTTGTGTGGAGTTTTACATTTTATCAAGAAAAATATTGCAGATATGAAAAAAAAAAGATTAGCATTAATTATTTCTAAAACATGTATTTTAAATGTCAAACTGACATATTTGACATGTACAAATTTTCACTTATTAATTTTACTTAGCTAGGTCAAGCAATGAAAAGTTTCCAACTTTGGTGTAGACATAAACTAAAGATTTAATACGTTTAAATAATTAAGTAAGTAGTCCTAAATTATAATTCGTTTCACATAATCTTATCTCGTCTTTTGTTCACGCATCTATATATTCTTAAATCTTCCACACAATCTCTCACCCTCAATCGCCCTCATAAATATTTTATTGAATATGTCGAAACAATCTCCACTGACACGTACAAACTCTTTTAATTTGTATAGATTTGAAAACAGACGAGTGAAGCATTTTGAGAGCGTAAGCACCCCTTGAATAAATATCACATCCTCGCATTAGAGTAAAACAGCAATCGTAGCAAAGTTGAAGACATCAACATCCCCTTGAATCTGTAACTGTCACTTTGACTCATCGCGTCTTCGTTGTGGTCAGTCGCCCGTCACGGAATAATTAATACGATATAAGAGCAGCAGGAGTCACTTGACTTGCCTCGCGCCGGCACCGCTTAATATCCCCAACGGGAGTCGTTAGTCAGCCTGCTTCTTTTCACCTTAATCTCGTCCCCAAGGGCTCGTTTATACTCATTCTTCAGGCAGGGAAGGACTACGGTTGCTATAGCTCCTACCTCTCTACCCGCCGGAATGTGTTATAACTTTTCATTAAACTTTCACACCGGCCATTCATTTTTAATTGTGCATTTTTTACTCGTTCACGCTTAGTGAAGATGTATGAGCGCTCGCAACTTCTTGCTGTTATAATGTTCTTTAAACTTACTGCGTTTATATTGGCCGACTCTACATTGTATTCGTCTTTGGGGACTGCATTTTTTATGAGGTTTTAAATTGAATTTGTTGTTTGGTGACAGTTAAATTACGGACAGACAGCTAGTCATTTATTTATGAAACACAAATGGAATCATTCATAATTTATCATTTTTCATTAGCAGTTTAAATAATTCCGTACTCACTGTTCTACTGCTTAAATAAATGTAGAGCTTGTCGAATGACAATGTATTGACAATTGTATCATTTAATTTGTATGTGATACAAGACCAGTGCTGGATCAGGGGAAAAATAGGTACATTATACAATTTTATATTTATATTTTTATTAATTTAAATTAACGAGTTTTATTTTTACGACTTAAATAAAATAAAACTTTCTTTCCTGAATGATGTACTTTACTATTTACTTTCTATTTTTATGAAATTCATTTAAATTGAAATCTGCAGAACTGCCATGGCCAAGAATGACCAGAATTTTGACATAATCATGCAGATGTGAATTTTTGATTGAACCAGTTCAAAAAGTCAAAATTTTTATTATATGTTTCTATATAGGTCAGAACACAAGAAATACACTCGTTCAAACCGCATTTCAATATCTCTTTTAGTTTTTGAGTTACAGCGATTTTTGACTATTTTAAAAGCTCAACTTTGAAAGCCCATAACTCAAAAACTAAAAGAGATATTGAAATGCGGTTTGAACGAGTGTATTTCTCGTGCGCTACTTAACTTGTACCGGTATTTTGAAAAATTTTAAATTTTTCTATTTTTTTTGATTTTTTCTTTTGTCGATATTTCAAAAAGTTGAAAAGATAATAGAAATCTGAAAACGCCAGTGAATTCCTCGCGTGAAAATACATAGGTATGCAAATTTTCACAAGAAAATTCGCACGGATACATTTTTTATTACAAAAAATCGAAAAAGGCCGTTTTTTGAAGATTTCTTAAGGGGTTAGCCTTAAGATTTTTACGATTTTTGGCCATTTTTCGTTTTTTTGTAATAAAAAATGTATCCGTGCGAATTTTATTGTGAAAATTCGCATACTTATGTATTTTCACTCCAGAAATTCACTGGTGTTTTCATATTTTCATTATCTTTTCAAGTTTTTGAATTATTGAGGAAGAAAAATTTAAAAAAAAATTTAAAAAATTTCAAAATTTTCAAAATACCTGTACAAGTTAAGTAGCGCACGAGAAATACACTCGTTCAAACCGCATTTCAATATCTCTTTTAGTTTTTGAGTTATGGGCTTTCAAAGTTGAGGTTAAAAAAAAGTCAAAAATCGCTGTAACTCAAAAACTAAAAAAGATATGAAGATGCGCCTTGCGCCATTCGATTCCTCATGGTCTGAATTATATAGAACCATATTTTAATAATTTTCGATTGTTGAACTGGTTCAACCCAAAATTCTCATTATTTGTATGTACGAGCTCTTAAACGAAGAATTTGAGAACAAACCTCTACACAAAAGAACTTTTGGATTCTTTTGAGGTTCTAAATTTATACCTAACGTTTAGTTAATGTAATTTAAAGTAATTCAAAATCATTTAATTTGTTTAAACTTAAAATGTTTCTTTTAGACTATAGACTATTATACTTCAATGCATTGCTGAAAATATGATTTTCCCTATGTTTACTTTTAAAATAAACGCTCTAATGTATTGCTGTCAAACTTTTTAACTGTAACTATGGTAATGATATATCCCTATGTTTACTGATAAGAAAAAGTCCCGGTATACCTTTCCAGTTTTAGAAAATTTTAATATTTATTAAGCAGTATTGTTTTTTATTTTTTACGTCGGGTTAACCAATAAAATTTTTGACAGAAATGATTTGTCACATTTCTGAAAATTGTATTTTCTGATGACGGAATGTATTGTCGTTCTGTCTTTCCTTGTTAAACAAGTAACTATTGTAGTAAAAATATGAAATCGGGTAAAAGTACGATGCATTAAATAAAAATTACTTTCGCATTAATACAATTGTTATCGATTGTACAAAACGAATAAAACCGATAACTCGGTAAAATAATATATGCGTTAGTGTGAAATTGGATAAAAACCTCGCAATGGAATATGATTAGAGCCCGATATTTTGGACAGCGTGGCCTGCGGCTCGCACGACGCGGCAGATAATGTGCGGGTCAGCCCTCGTGGTTTCCGCCACTGCCGCCGCCGCCCTGGCCACCCTCGGCGGTCGCTGACCGTGTTTATACAATTAAAAAGCTCCCCTTGTTCAGTTTCATGTGCGGGTCGTGCAAACTCCGCTGGGCACGAGGCACCAGGGCACGTCCCTGCTTTTCCTCCTGCGTCTCGCTTCCCGCGATCCACGACCCTTGCCGCTCGACAGAGCTCCAGATCCGGATTAGTAGATATAGACCCTTGGAGCTTTGCGCAAGATAGTTTTTGTTACTCTGATAAATAATTTGTTAAGGGTTTAGTACCATTAATAAATATTAATTATGAACTCGGGTATTATTTTTACAACAGATTATTCAGTTTATATTTTGATGCAGAATTTATTTATTCACAACCTGTAATTGAAGCATTTTTGTCTAGCATTAACTGCCCACTTTTATGTTCCACCGTTAATAATTTAAAAATTGTATGTAAAATTAAAACTTTAAATTATATTCAAATATTTATAAGAATACCGAAAGTATTATTTTTCTTAGAAATATTTGAATATAATTTACGGTTTAAATTTTATAAATATGTATTTAGGAAGGCTTTTATTTATTTAATATAAAGCTTTAATTTTACATTACGACTTTTTTATGAGGGTTGCAAGTTATTTACATTTTTTAAAGAGGGCCTTTGCATCCATAAGTTTGGGAAGCACTTGTCTATAAAGAAAATTAATATAAAGCAGTCGACGCAGTAATATTTTTTTAACGACGTCGCTATCAAGTTCTGCGTATAGTATGCACGCATACATACTTACGTCTTTCTCATTCGTAACAAATTCCTGCTGTCGAAGACATTCCTCTGCTTCACCTTAGTTCCCAGAGTTGTTGGTAAAGGTAGGGTGCGCTATCTGGTAATTGCAGGAAGTGCCGACATTTGTTTTACTTAGCCGCCCTCGATCTTAACAATAATCTCCAACACAAACGGCCTAGTGATTCATTGCAGCATGTCTACACCACGAGGAGATAGCATCGCTGATGCATCCGATCCCTACGTTACCTGCGTGCCTGAAGTGCGTGCTGCCTGAGTGTGCTGTGCGTGAATCTTGTTATTGAACCCTGTACGGGTCAGATAAGGTTGTAGCGGTATTGTCGGTCAAGTTTCATATGTTTTAACTTTCAATTGTATTGTTGTTATTTATATAAAATTTCTAACATGGCTGTCTAAAGTTATATTTATAGAAATGTCACGTTTCTTTATTTTATTTTGGATAAAGAAAACCTTACCTTAGAAATGATAAATATAAATGTCACCAATTCAATAAGTTTTGAAGTATCCATTTTAATATCCTTCATTTGAGGTAAGATGATTCAAGCATGAAATTTGATAATTGCTAAAAATTTGTTTACGTGTAAATTGAAGTACAATATTTTATATATTATTATGGAGAGTACAAATTTGAAAATGAGTAACAAAAAAACTACTATTCCGGAGTATATATCTCAAAAAATAAAGATGATATGACGAAACGCTTAACGGCATTAAATTCCTCATATTTAAAATAACTTACAAATCTTTTGCTAATTTTGAGCAATTTTTTTTTTGTTTTTCTCGATTTTAGGTCAATTTCAGATACTGCTCTAAATTGCGTTATTGTACGAATATTATTAACAAAAATTCAAGTATATATGTATATTAATCCGCTGAATCCATTGGTAAATTATCCAAGTGTGTATGTCTTCTAGTATTTGAGATATTATTCAAAAACTTTTCTTTAAAATTAAAGCTGTTAAGCACTTTTTCATTGCTTGTTTAGTTTTTGAGATATAGCCTCTGAAATCTACAATAACTGCCGAGATCAAATTTAGGAAAAATTCATCTTATCCGTATTGATTTATACACATATTTAAAAAAAAAATGTAGAATAGCGTAGGATATAAAGCTTAAAATATACAATATGATATATTGTTACAATATAATAAGCTTTTAAAATAACATATCTAAAATAAAAATATACCAAATCAATTATTATATATTTCATAAAGCAGCATGCAAGGGAATATCAAATTGTATTATTATTATTTTTTAAATGAAATGTAATAAAATAACATTACGCAGTATTAAAATCGAAGTTTTTACTGAAATGAATTTAATAAACAATTTATTTGTATTTATATTATTTAAAATAATTGTAAATGTTTGAATTAATTTCATATCATTGCAATATCTAGAAAAATAAACAAAGGTAATACATTTACATAAAATAAAATGTATAAATATATTATCACTCCTTTTTAAGGACAAATTATTGGGCGAACTAAATTCATATTTATTTATTACTTTGCACAAGTGAAATCTGAGGTAATTAGACACAGCCAAATTTTTGGGAGACAGTGATAATTAAACGCGATAATGTTCTATCCACGGGTCCACGACTATTCGTATATATTCTTTAGTATAAGTAAAGGAATAGTAAAGAAAGGTTTTCAAAACTCAGTTTAAATTAAATATATTTTAGGTTTAAATTTAGTTTTACTTAAAATTTAAATCTTGATGTACTGAACATACATAAAACAGTTAAACTACCAGCAGTACGGTGGTGTGGATAACGTAACGGAATTCCAATCCAGATATTTCATGTTCGAAGCGCAGTAAAGCAAAAAAATATATATGAACTACCACTTTGCGGATCGGTGAGTTCGGACCCTGTGGGATTAAGTTTCTATTGTACAGCGGAACATAAATAAATAAAATAAAAGTTAAACCAAAATTGTATTTAATTTAAAAGAAGAGTGTTAGTCAATTGTTTCGTGAAAGAAATGTAGGAACAAGCTGAGCGACAATGACAAAAGTTAAAACCATCCCAGAGTAAAAAATTATATGAATCTTCGACGAAGCAAAAGGCCGAAGTTATTTTTTAACACAAATAAAGTAGGTGAATTTGTCACTGAAGGTACACAAACACACATAGACGAATATTTCAACAATATGGGTGAGATCCGCTGCAAATTACGCCGAGTTAAAGTTTCAAGGAAGCGATTTATAAAATTGCTTTTCCACGTTCTGATAAATGTGCGCAAGAACTGTAATTTAGAATACAATGTCTCACAGACACAGCGCAAAGAAAACGCGAACTGCAGATATTTAAAATTCCGGATAGTCCCTCGTTCTCTTGTTTGTTTGACAAGGTCGCGGAGAAGAACCGAACTTTTACCGATGTCAACTTTTCCTGCTTCTGCCTACCAACCACTTACTAATGCGTTATCGCTCGACCCAGGACCGTATCAGATGGAAACTTACACAAACGCTCAAATTTGTCTCAATTACTCAATCTGTAATAATTAAAGATTACTCTACTTTTAACTAAGTGGAGTGGAACTCCCTCGGAATCAACCGTCATTAAATCCGGTGCGTTCTTTACAAAACTTGGGGCTGAACTTGCCACGTGAACACTCATTTTTCTAATTAGATTTTTATTATGATTATAAATGTAACAAATTATTTATTTTATCTTACAGAAGTGCCAAAATCAGCAATTATTCACATGTAACTAAAATGTTTAAATACATGACAGTCATAAAAATAACTAACAATTTATGTCTTACTTTGAACCTTTTTCCAATTGTCATCATCTGTGGCGCTACAGTCCAAATCGGGCCTGGGCCTACCGGACACACCGAGCCGCAGTTTTTTTTTACACTGCCGTACTGCCGGTTTTCGTAGTCGAATGCTACATTATTTAAGGCGTATAAGTGACTAGCTTATAGCGCCCGAGTGTGATAAATACATGTAGCTGTATTTTATATTTTACGACAAATCACACATTGTCGACAGGCGGATTCGAACTGACGAACCTTGGCTCGGATGACGTCACAGTATGTTAAGAGATGTGCCTTAACACGCTCGGCCACCGCGCCTGCAATTGTAGATTGTAGAAAAAAAGCTACTGTAAGAGAAAATATTTTTTATCACATGTTAGTGAAATAGATAATGACTTATTCCGCTCACTTATAATATAATATACTATTCCTGTACTTGTTAACAATATTGGAGTTTGTACTTATATAGATATAATAGTTATTATGTTGATTTAATAATAATAATTTTCTTTTTATTTTCTGAGGATGCTATGAAAAGTGGACAATTATGCTTTCATTTGTCATTGTAAAGTTGAAGCTTTCTGTGAAACAATCGTAAAATATCTTTGTCGCGCGTCTCCAATGGCAATACGCGAAAAAGTTGATAAATGCGCGTTTATTTCAATAGTTACCAGGAATACAAACAAAACAGAAACTTGTCATATTGACAGGTGACAGAGCGAATTTATTTTCAGTACGTATACGTGTTCACGAGCGTAAAGTGTCTTTGTTCCTCTTACATAAATGTAATCTCATCAATTGATTTATAATTAGCGGTACAAAAAATATGAAACTAATTAAAATTTAGATAGTGTACAAAAAAATTAGTTTTTTTTTATTGGACGTTGAATGAGAAAATGCAAACTAGTGGCATAAAAATATCGCAAACTAGCAAAAATAAATCCTTTGATTCAAATACAGCAAACAGCAGCGCAAAACACACCGTGAGCTTTTTAAGTTTATTCGAGTGGTTTTTATCACGTCGGCAGCTGAGCCTCGCCTCGTGATTCGTCGCTAGTGAAAATGATTTTTTAATACGGACCAGAGGCTTAATTATCACGCTAGCCTGCTCAGATGGCCGCCTGCCCTATTTCACTAATTACATTTGACGTGGATCTGCTAAGTTCATTTTAATCAAGTAATATATGTTACATGTGCAAGTACATATGTTCGGTTGCTCTGCTTGCGCTCGAGCTCTTGCTCATCATGTCTAGAAGGGCTCAACGAAGCGCTGTTTCGCGGAGTATATTAGAATTAAATTACGGACATGGTATATGTACTCACATTATGAATTATGAACTCTGTTGGCTTTTTGCGTAATGAACATATGGGTTGATATACTCCAATCATTCATTATTTAAATATGCATAAATTAAAAGATCAAAAACTGATGCAATAGTTGTAACGAACTGAAATTAAGAACCAAATTGACTTAGGATTCAATTGCATCATTAAATAATTCTTTATAATGCAACAACGAGATGCCTTGTTTTGTAAGAATGAAAATATAAATGTCAAATTATTTTGGACAAAATTAAATAGTTTATAAATTCATTTTCGACTTGTACTTATTAATAATGATACATAGAATAATATTCAACAAAAAAAAATAGGTTACGTAAAATTTTAAAAAATATTAATTCCTGCTGACATCTTTGAAGAGCCATATCTCTAAATATACAAAAGATATTTTAATTTTGTTTACAACATTAAATTTACCCTTATTTGCCTATACTAACAAAATAAAATTGATTAAAATATTTTCAGACAAACGGCAGGAAATGAGAATTGAAAAAATCCTGCTGATCAATTATATCTCCCAAACTATACAAAATATTTTAATTTTTTTTTCAATTCTGGGTGGAACACTAATATGCATTATATTTTAGTAAAATATAATTAAATTTGATTGCATTTTGAGACTGCAATAGTACATTAAACAATATCAAAGCAATTAACTTTCAAATGGTAATGAAATCAGGTATAACACAACAAAACTAAACTCTTCTCTTTACAAACATTATTTCCCTTGATATTACTACACAAATACAAATGTAAACCAGTGCATATACGAAAAACAATTGGAGTAAAATAATATTTTTAATTAACATCGCAAAGATAATGAATAAAACAAGTACAGCTTGTACAGTATGCAGGCTAGGCATATCAGGCAACAAGAACAGAAGCACAAACACAAAGTTCTCCATCACTGTTGCAACCAGGAAGCCACAATATTCTGTGAGCATCCTCGCTTATTGCGGTGGATATCAGATTCGTACCCTCCCGTTTCGACCAAGATTTCTGTACAATGAAATACATTCTGCACTGGTTCATACCAACCGAAACTTTCATTTTTCTTTCTTAATTTTTATGACTAGTTAAGTTTTAAAATTGGTTTAAATAAATTAAAGCAAATTGAATATTTCACAGCAATGTTACCTTTTAGATACAACATACAACTTCACTATAAACATAATTTGAAACGTTAAGGAAATATTAATACTATTTATAGATGACATACGATCAGATGCACTGCCGAAAGTTGGGTTTTAAACTTAATTTAAATCAATAAAAGCTAAACGAAGTTGCACGGCAAATTGAATAAATTTATTTTGGTTTGTTTAGATTGTGTAAGTTAATTGTAACTTTTAAACGTGCAAATAAAAAGGGAGATCATTTTTATTTGTAATTCCGAATTTATCTGAATATCGAAGAGTTGTAACTGGTGACGCTAAACAGCAGGAGTTAAAATATCTCCGTAGCTTATTGCGCTCTCATGGCAATGTCTCCGCCACTAAACCGGAAGGAAGTACACAGCGCCCTCTGTGCGGAATTTGACCGCACCACTAGTGTAACCACGTATTTTTACGACACGACCTCTGCGATATATGGTTAATACTTGCGACTACAAATTAAGAAAATGTTACATTCCTCGGAAAACTAAACAGCAAATGTTGAGTTCTTCTTATTGCAGATGTGGGACAATGTAGCTTTAAAGAAAAATAAAAAGACTTACCTCCTCTGGATTCGCATATGAGGACCAAGTCGGTGCCTTCTTCTAGAGGACCAACGATGCCGGAAACTTCGCGACCGGAGTTGTCATAGACTATTAGTTGATGAGGTGGCACTGTAACAAAGAAACATAATTTTATTTTACAGTCACATTTTTTTTACCTTTCTTTATACAGGATATTTCATAATTAAAGTACAAATTTAATAGTATACCATATATTATTTTAAATACTGATACAAGGCAAAAAGAATAATTGTAAGTTACTTGAAGCATACATTTTCGTACCACTGGACTGTTTGATGTTGAATAAATACTGAAAAAACTGTTATACAACTTCAATTACATTAAATTTTTCTACTCTCGTTATTAAAATGTCATTTGACGTACTGGTTTCCATGGTGCTAAATAACATCTTAATCACATGTTAACAAGCTGTGGCTTGCAATGTTTTAATCACGGCTTGAGATATTAGGCACGGGGTAAAGTTATCTTCAGGCATCTGTCTTTTCAACATAACTTTGCTTTTTAAATAATTCATAAAATTTATAACTTTGTTGTTGTCTTAATTTGCGATCGTAGAAAAAATATAGCATGTGACTTGTTTTATAAACTCTTTCCTTCGTTCAGCTTGTGTAATATAAAAAACTCGTAACTACAGAGACGTTTATAAACTTGCAACATAATTTACTATTAGTATTTACTCATTTTTATTCATTACTTTATTTGGTCCAGTTTTACGAACACTATTTGCTTGAAGTAATATGCAATTGTTGTTACAACTTGTAACAACCTTTGTATCGTCCAATGAATCTTAAAATATTACTTTTGATTCATCCCCAATTATAATTTATTTCATACAAGCTTGTATAATCTTTCGTTCACTATTGAAATTGAGGGCGAGAGGTTGCATGAACGATAGATGGAACTTGCACGAAAGAAATATTGAATGTAAATGGCGCGAACATGGTGAAATTTCTGGTAGAGATATATTGCTGGGTTCGTGCAAGCTCATTTTTTTATCCTATTTATTATTACCATATCTACAATTTTAAATTGTACTATCGTTTTGCGAGAATAATAAAATAGTTTTAATATTTTATAAAAATATTAAAAGTTTTCATTTTATTTCTAGTTCTAAATGGTACATTAAAATGAGACAGTACCCAACCTACTTTCTAATTCAAAGCAAGTGATTCAAAGCGCACACTGTTCTGATTAAATTAACAATATCTTATAGAATATATTGGCCATAAAGGATAAGATATCCTAGTGTAACGACTCTATTAAAAATCTTCGTGCATTTGTTCTTCATTGCATCATTCGAATCCCCAGGATTATTAACCAGCATTGCGAGAATAATGATGTGTTTGTAGACGCCGTTAATGGTTTTGTCCGGGTTGCACAGCGTTCATGTTGCACGAGTTGTTTACACTGTGATACACGACGCATAAATTTAGCTAACTTACGTTACGCTGCGTCGTTACGTTGCATTCACGCCGCGGTGATGCGGAGCTGCGAAGCGTTCAACACTGCACATCGCTATTTGCGCGAATTTTCGATTTGTTTGTTCGCTTTTAGAATGTTGCGTGTGTAACATGCATGTTTATATTGCATAAATATTTATGGATAGGGTCTATGTTTTAAATGTTTGTTCGAGATGGAATGTTGGTAATAATAGTTCGGAGATACGGAAATATTACCGTATCTAATCACCTACTGGTTTAATACAAAGCCATAAAATGATGATACTACAAGCTTTTTATTTTATATTTTGTATTACCTTCACTACGACTCAACATATCAAATGTTTGCAAAATATATGATTCGAGTATTCTGGATTTACAGAATATTTCATTTCTACCGGAATTCTATCAAATATCTAAAATAAATGAAAACAAAGCCAATTGTATAAATAGCAATACCTGGTTCTTCGTAGCAACGCTTGTATTTTCAATGCTCGAGATTACTACAATTATTTTTATTAATTTATACCCATATGTCAAAGAGAAATGTATAACTCTATGATTATGTCATCTTTACATCTGAATTGAAAGGAATCTTGTACGAAACATGTGGTAAAATGTATCTGTTTGTCTCATGTTTAGTAGTAAAAATGACTACATTTTACCACCTGATACAGCTATTTCATATGAGTTCAAATCTCGGTTATACAGAATAGCAAATAAGTCAAACCTATAAATTTGTGTACTGATAAAAATTACGTTATCTGATGAATCTGCATTTGCGGAGCGTTTCCTTGTAGGAATATGAATGTAGCAAAAATGTGTAAAGATATTTCTTGGCAAAATGTCATAGAAGTATGTCGTTAGTAAGTAGGAACGTGCGATAACAAAGATGGGCAGAGTGCGCATCACGTAGATTTAATACTTTCGGTTATAGATGGAAAGAGAGTCCTCGAGTTCCAGTTGGCGTATTAAGATTTGATTAATGATAACGGTAATTTGTACCTTAAATCATTTCTCGGGGGAAATTAAATTCACCAAAATGTGCGGTTGATTAAAATCTGGAACAATATTAAAGTTGAAGATACGGCTTGGCTGCAACGCCAGAGTTAGGTTGGTGGCGGTGGCGTTCCTGCTGTTCCTGCTCCGTGTTGGGGGACTCATATATCCTGCTGACGTATTTCAGATATCAACTGTTAATTTTTAAACCGAGGATAATTTCCTGTTTGGTGCCAACGCTAGCCGACTTGTTAACTTTCTTCGATTTACGATATTTCTCTGATTAACTTTGCTCCCGTTTTACTCTGATTGTAAAAGGCTGATTTATTTTATCTAATTGCTGAAACTTTGAAATACTATTAAACGTGTATTTATTCTTTTTCTCTGCCAACTTTTTGCTGCTGAAGTTTGGAAGTAAAACGAAACATAACTTGCCGATTGGTTTTCTTTTTTTAGATGATGATTGAATTATTACTGTCTTGTTTAACTTTCGTTTCAAGCGGAAAATATTTTACAAACTTTCCGACTTAACTATGCTTGATAAAGTTCTTATTCCATTATTAAAAATCTGGACGCTCCAATTGATTTTTACATCAATAAATTTTAATAATGCAATTTTCCTACTAGAAGCTTTGAAAACTTCTAAAAGAAAAATTATGGCCAGTTGTAGCACGATACTAGTACTATAGGCTAACAAACGAGCTTATAACCAAAAATATACCTGAGTGATTAGGCTTCTTCTACAACTACAATCCTTTTATTGTGATTAATTTCCAGTTGTACAGCAAAAAAAAATATAAATTTTAATTTGGAAAAATCTAGATAAAATGTTTACAATTATATAGAAAAATAATTGCAATGATATTGATTTTTCTTTGGCTGTTTGAAATTAATTAAATTATTCTGTGTATGGACACGAGGTAATGTATATAGTTTCAAACAAAAGAACATTTTGACAAATGATTTTAATACAGATATTATGGCGTATTAACAAAGCGTTATTTAATTAAATTTAACATAACTAAAATCAGTACATGATACTGAATAGAATCACACGCTCATCGGGTATTTGTATGGAGTGCTATTATTTTTATTGCGGGTTTATCATTTATAAATAGTTATCTGAATTATAAAATAATTTCGCTATATTTGTAAATTAATTTTCATAATTCGTGTTAGGTTTATAATTTTGATATTTGGTTTTCATTCAATTCCCTGAATACACAAGTGTGATTTATTAATTACTTCGCTTTAATAAAATTATGGTTACACAAAATAAACAAATCACAGTTGAATCGCGTCCCAATTACAGTACACGGGGTCTGCAGCTTATATTGGAATCAGAACCATTCAGACAAAATCGTATTTCTGTGTATGGGTAAGTTATTTAGCTGGAATATGATTGACTGTAGAATATGTTTGTTTATTTATTTATACTAATATGCACAACAAAAATTTAATCCCAATTACAATATAGAGTTCAGACTCACCGAGCCGCAGTGTGGTAGTTCTACCGGACGATGTTGTGAAATGTGTTAGAATATTGCAATAAGTGAGGTAATCCTGAAACTGTTTAGGCTTGTTAAGGTAATAATGCATTTTGACGATAGAATAGTAACAGTTCATCGTGTTATTTCGGTAGTTTATAAATAGAGTATTAGATAATTATGCGAGTAAATAAAAGTTAAACTTCAGGAAGTATTCAAGCAGGTTAAGTTCGTTAAAAGCTCGTGAGGCAACAACGGTTCGATATCCACGTGTAAGAAGAAAGTACTTTGAGAAGTTGAAGAATGCGCACGTGGATATATCAGCTTACAAAAGCGGCAGGAGTCGGCAGGAGAAAGCAGAAGCAAATCACTTTAAATGGAGGGGCAGTTACTAGCTAGAAAACTTAAGACTTTGTTTATTTTGGTTAAAGTTAATTTTGTTGAAGCGTCTTAAAGCTCGCGGAAAGTTTGCAAGCACACTCGAGAGAGTGGCGGCCACACCGACTGTCGGCAATGAAGCGACCGCCGTTGCCGCCGTCGCCGCCGGCCCTTTGTGCGCCACTATCAGTTCCCCGCCTACGACACACTGCCTCCCTGCCGTCACCTCACCAATGATCCCCACGAGCTCCAGTTTCAGACGCGCTACTCAAGGGGAACATAGGAATTTTGTACATGGCGAAATTTTTCGCGAGATTAGAGCAGATGAAACAAAAGCCCGTATCAAGAAAATTGTGAGCGTTTAGAACGGAATGGGAACGTAAATGCATCAGGGACATACCGGCAAATTTTATTAAAAAGACTCAACTCATTTAAAACATCTCGCGGATGAAACGAATTTAGAGGATTTCATTTGTTGCTTGCTACAGTGTTTTACATTTTCATAAACATTTGTATGCTACGAATTGATCATTCAGGAAACTCGCAAAAAATTAATGAGAAATTAATGAAATTAATGTTCAAGTACTCGAGAGGTTTGGTTTAAATGATTGTTAGGATTTTATGGAATAACGAAGGAGCGTTTTTATAATCACAAATTATGTTTTTAAACCATTAAACGTAGTTATTAGATTAATGCATAAATTAAAATATAAACAGCACGCGAAAACAAAATTCGTATATTGTTATCTCGCATTACGTGGATTATTTAATTAGTTAAAATATAAAACAAGAACAAAATTTACATTGATTGATAAGAATAAACGTTTAGAAAGATTTCCGTATAACTCACATGTCAAGCAAATGTCACACGGTGCTTTGAAAAATATGTAGCGAGTTACAAATAAATACCCGAGGTTGTATTTCTAAATACGACAGGGTGTTGCTAAAGAGATCACAGGCAGGTGTTTCTGACAAGATTTAATAATAAAAAGAAGAATTTTCATGACGTTATCGAAGTTTTTTGTAACATCTCGCGTCGTGGAAAATAAGAGGCTTTACCGTGAAATCATATTTCCGAGCGTATTTGTATTTTTAGCTCCTCACTTCACATGGAGGAAGGATTTATGTATTATCTGACACTGCTGGTTGTTATTTTTTCTAAATCGGAAAGTATAATCCGGAAACCCACTGACTACCGAGCAGGAACACTACGCGCTTATAAAACTCCACACACAAAGATGAACTTTTATTACATTATTACAATACCTACGTTGAAACAAATTATGACCCTGATTTCAATTCAATTTCACTCTATAAAAATGAAGGATTTTGTATCACCAATCGAGTTGGTCGTGATGACATATTTCCTAATTTTATTACAATTCTACAAACTCACATATAATGAATGTAATTCCCGTTGAGCATGCATGCATGTTTCGCGGTAGTTAATAGTGCAGATAAAAGAAGCAAAGTGAAACTAGGTAGGTACGAAGAAACACTTTAAGTTGTAAGTCTAATTAGGCGCGGCAACAAAGCACGGGCTTGTTAGAAGTATTGCGTGCCTCATGATGTTTCCCTGGACAGTTTGCACACGACAGGATTGCCAACTGCTCTGACAACTGTGAGACTTCACGCTTGCAACACTCCAACGCCATTCTTATTATAGATATCTTACATTCCACAAGAGAGATGAAATTGAGACATTTGAAACTTACAATGTATTATATATATTTTTAAATTTGTAACTTATTCATTTGCTACTTTCCAATACTTGTTTACCTCTCTCACCAATTTTTCAATCGACGCACATCCTCTTACGATCTCGTTTTGTGTTCCTCATATACACATGTGTGTAATTATTTAATTTTGTCAGTAATAAAGAAGCTTTATCGAGGTAAGCTTTTAGATAATAGTGGCTAAACCAGAAGCACTTAGCAGTTAGGTACAATCAGATAAATTGTAGGCAATTTGTCGTTGGGTAGAAAATCATTTCCTTTGGTAATGTAGTGACGTTGAGGGACACGTCGTCTTGGATTACCTGAGGCATCACGTTAATTTGTCTCTGGCGACACAAACGTGTGCCATGGTTAGACGCACAATACAGCACAACACGGCACAACACAGCAAGAACAAAGTTAGGCTGGTAAGAAGGTACCGAGCGTTACGAAGCTCCTGTTAGAGCGTATACATATTCCAAGGAGTTCCCGGCCGAGCCAGCCATAGGTGGCCACTTCATTTCCTGCTGGCAGAGCTTTCGCGAACCACAATTTCCGGTAAGCTAAGCACACGACGTAACGAAGGTCCTTTGACGCGAGCGCAGCCGGATACCTGCCCAATATAAAGGGGATACGTACTCATCCGATGCCTCCCGACACATTATTATATGCTCTTTTATACTAACAATTTGTAACTGAATATTTACACACACTTTTAGACTTTGCCAAATGTAACCAAGATTTAAATAGGTACATTCATTTTATAGTTACAGGCATTTTATGCAACAACACGTTTTGCAAGTTTATTTTTGAAATTATCTCAGAGTTTTTCAATAAAGGAATGATTTAAGCTATAATTAGCATTAAGTTCATATTATTAAACAATAAACACATTGTAAATATTTCATATTATTTACAAACCGAACCACTCAGAAACAATCGTAATTTTTATATTTGAGTTGAAGTTAGCGAGACGCAAATTATATTTACTAAGCTACAACTATACGTAGATTGAATTTAAATTGAATTATTAAGCCACAGCTAGGATTTGAACATGGGAGCTACGAACTCCGGTGATATGTTAAACTATGATTGCTCGGATTTTATTCCAGTTTTCTTTTATATTTTATTATATACCATAGGTAGTCTAAATCCCAAAGATTGATTTAATCAATCGGTAAACATTTACTTAAAGCAGCAATTAAAATTTAATTGAACATATTAAAATAATGGAAAAATAAATGAAGTGAGTCAGGTTTCAGTAAGAAAAAGAGTCGAAACGTAATAAAATACAGTGAAAACATGTTGTCCTCAGTATCCATCATTTATTTTTTCCCTGAAATATTAAAAAAAAAACCTATTCCTGTAATAATTAGATGTTAAACGAAAATACAATATTGTAATTTTTTTAACTGATGAAATTAGAATAGAATATTTTTAGAGCCAGTGGTTTAGATAGATACTTATTAAAAACTTTCAATTTTAATAAAATAAATAAATATATCATCACGCCTTTTATTCATTACTGGATGTGGCACTCTCCCTAAGCAGATCTTTGTAAGTGATATATTTTTTTCGCGTGAAGAGCGGTTACCAACCGTAAAATCACGGCCCCCAAAGATATTATTAGAGGGGGAGCCACATGGGTAGATTTTAAATTGGTGAAAATTGTTTGTCGACTGGGGATTGAACCAGGGTTCCCAAGATCCACAGGCCCAAACTTAAAAATATCTTTGTGGGGTATACTGTAATTTTTCCGTTTGTTAAGATTGTTATCTGTTTGTTTTAAATTTATGAGTTTACTATTTTAGATATGAATTATGAATTGAATAAATAAATGTGAAAGTAAGAATGTTTGGGTCTGAAGATAGAAGAACGAATGTCGGAAAATATCTATTTATTAAGTAAAATTTACATTTTAAATGTCACACAGGAACTATTTCTCATAAATATTTTATGTGACACGCTATAAATTTCAGTAATTTAAACCTTTTTATTCATTACAGCGGCCCTAGGCAATTTTAGAATAACCGCACGCCGCGTATGAAGAAGAGTGATAATATTTACGGCGCCGCGAGGGAGGCAGGAGGAACAACACACCACGGGGCGCGCTTTATTTTTTAATTTAAACCGTCTGCGTAGATGGCAGCACCAGGCCGCACCGCAACTAATCCATTTAAATCACTTAGACGGATTTCGACGGTAAATGAAGCGCCGTTTGTAGAAAAAGAAAAGAGACGAGAAAAGCAGATAAGAAACAATTACTGTTATCGTGGCATGCGGTAATAAATATTATAACTTCTTAATGCTAATTTACATTTAGGTATAAAATGCATTTATCAACATCGCTATGAAATATAAACTTTTCTTTATGGATGATATTCTAGAAAACTCGAGAAGATTAATTTCTAGAACTGAATAAAATTTTACTGCAGAGATAAGGTTAATTTAAATTTCCTGGCAATTAGTTATCACCTTATTATAAGCGGATAATCTTATGAATAAAGCATTCGCCAGAAAGTCATACTATTTACAGAATAACTTCACAATGGTGTCAACGACGTTTATTGATCAAACTTTTTACATTTCGAGCACTCTATACCGCCTGTTTCAAAATTATTACAAAAATAATTGTGAAGTAATTTTTCGTGCCACTAGACAGATAGGTTACAGTAATGAATAAAAATTAGTAATCATTAAAAGAACTCAAATCAAATTATAAACAGAAAAATTAGGATACCGCTAGGATTTGAACCTGGAATCTATGGAATTCGGTCAAGGCACATAACAAAAATTAGAGAGAAAAAATGGAATCAAATCAGATTAGAATCACAGGCAATCGAAGTTTAGTTGGTTTAAAGCATATGACCAAAGTTCATAGGTCCCAGGCTCAAATCCTTCTCTATATAATTTGATTTGGTTAATATTAATATCTGCCTTCAATTTAACCACACTTTTATTCTGCTCTGGTTAATATCACATTCCTAATTCATCACACAGCAATATATTCATCTTTTGAATTTGAATGTATTATTTATGTAATTATAGTTATCTAAAATTGATTGATACGTATTTTGAAATGAAGCGATAATATGCACTTATTGATATGATAAGGGTTGTATATTGCAAACGCTTACATTTCAGTTGAATTTCATAGTAAACTAATCTACAATAACTGCATCATCAGCTGTATTCCACTAGCAGGTATATCCTATATCTGTGTACCCCACTCTGGCTTTGAATTGAAATTCTCTAAAATTGGAAATATCGGCAGCGTCACCAAACGAACCTATTAATTTATTCTACAGATTGGTAAATCACATAATGGCAATAAATTATTTGCTAATTTCAATTTATTATGTGATTTAGAATTAATCATTCTATTATAGTTTTGATCCTTTTACTGCTGTGTTGTCATTAATCATTCAAACTTATAGATTAGTTTTAGCTTAACAACAAACATACAAGTATTAATTAATATTTATTACATTTAACAGTATTTTAATTTAAAAGTACAAAACAACTTTTTATTTGGCTGAAAACTTTATAGGCACGGTTACCAGTTCCGCGTTGTTCCGCGTTCCGCTGAACTATGAAAATACTCTATTGTCCCTGAAAACACCAAATAGACGAGGTTTCTGGAATTATCCTTGTTTTGGTCAAAATACTTACTAATATTTTTAGTTTGTCTTCATATGTTTGGTTTTTTAAATCTCGGATAATAGTTAACTAAAGAGGGTATAAATAAGTTATTTGCAATAGCTATCCAATATCTTGTATGCTCTGATATGTTTTATCTTTTCTTTTGGATGTTTGGAATAATATATGAAAATTACATATATGCAGTATATTCAAACCAATACGATTCTAATTAGTCAAAGCCAACACGGATACAAATATTATTGGGTGGTAGCACAAGCTCTGTTTTTAGGTGTTCTAAGAGCACGGTTTTAACATGTTGGAGATAGCTAAAACATCCAAAAACACTGCTCTTAAAACAGCAAAAAACAAAGCTTGTGCTACCAGCCATTGTATTTGTAATAATAATCTTGATTGAATTTAACGTGAAAAAATATTCAAATTATATTTTTTTTCCAATGTCTTGCCCCGTTTATTAACTTTTAAAATCTGGTATCCCTATAACTAAAGTTTATTTACATAACATTAGGCCAAGTTTCTTCAAATGGAGTAGGATGAACCCATAAAACATTCACTAAACATTCATTTAAATTCATCCAGTAATGAAGTTCCGTTTATATCGTTTTTGCTTTATTCGCATTCATAAATCCTTTTCATACAAAGCTCAGTTTATCCTTCGTTTATGTAACAAACCTTTAATCATATCCATCCATTTATTACTAATTCGTTCGTGCAGTCTCTCATCTACATACTCGTATTATTCATTAGAATCATATAACAATTAATTTCTCCAAACATTTACTGACTTCCACATCACTTATAATTTTTTTTTCATGCATACTAGTTTATTTCCATACATTTATTCCTGGATCGTTTACGCAATATCGCACATTCAATTTCATTAATCTTTTATTTGACTTATATTTGAAATGAGCAAATTATTTGAACTGACACATATCTAACTGTTCTAAATTTTATAAGTATAGTTTTTTAAATTGTGAATAATAGGAATGAGTAATAAATTTGAACGATAAATCAAAAAGCAGTATTTCACTGAAAGGAAAGTAGAAAACAGTTAATCGGAATGCTTCATAGCTTAGCTACTTTATAGTAATACAAAGCAAACAAACATGGCAAAGTGCAATATATCAAGAGTATTGCTTTAACATTTACTCTCGATTATTTATTGATTTAATCCCAGAAACTTACACACTGTTATTAATCTATCGTTTCCTTCGCTTTCTTTCTTTTCTGTTCATTATTATCGCCCTACAGCTTTAATCTGTGCAGTCTATTCTTTGGGGAGTTGTTAATGCTGTGTTATGATTAAAAGTTTCTCTTTGTGCTTCTAATACGTTCACGTGAAAAACTGCCGCGGTGCGCGCGCGCTCTAAAATTAATTAATCACAATTCATGGCCGAGGAGCAGCTTACTGCATATTGTGTCCTGATATAAAATTTCTTTTTGTTTCTTTGCACGTGTCTATTAATTTTTACCGTCGCGGTCTTTTGTGTGGGCGGCGATAATTTACGGAAGTTAAAGGGAGGCGTTTACATCGCTTGGAATTTATTTTAAATTCAAGGTTTAGAAATAACAGTCAGTTTTTGTTGATTTATTTGAGTAGACAATTTTTCTGGTTATCTGTCAAATTATGGATCAGGCTTTGTTAATTATCTACATAAATTATTTAGTTACAATATTTTTATCTACTTTCTAAAGAAAATTACAATTAATTGTTTATTAAGTCTGTAAAACAGAAAATTAATCCTAATTACAGTACAGGATGCGGACTTACCGAGTCGCATAGGGGTAGTTCATATATTTCACGAATTTTATCTTGTATTAACCTTAATGATAAAATACTTAGTAAGATAACTGGCACGCCAATATCAAACATCAAGAAATAGGGTAGTACGGTTAGGTTTCAACGTTTGAATTCGAAGATTTCAGGTTCGAATCCTACTCAAGCTAACAATATATGAACTACTATATGTCGGCATGGTGCGTCCGGATCCTGAACTGTAATTGAGATTAAGTTTCTGTTATACAGAGTAGCAAAAATAAATAAACAAAAAGTAGGAAAAAATCTACTCTAATATTTTACTAGCTGCAGGCTGTTTCTGTAAGTTGCTAAGTTATTTGGGATTGAGAGCTTTAATATTGGTAATGTGTAACTTTCTAACAGTTAGTTACATCCGAACGAACTAGCAGAAAAAAATGTTATAAAGCTTTTGAGTAACGAACGTAAGATTACACAAAGACTTTTGTTGCATTAATAATTGAAAGCAATATCACGTGCAAAATATAATCTACATAGTAACATATTATTCAGCACAAATTGTAATCTGCTTAAGTTTGCGTAGATTCTTTTCTACGATGAAATATATTCCCCGGGGAAAAAGCTGCAACGTAGCGTAAATTCTTCAACCCTTTTTAAACGACTCCACGTCTCGCTCGAATACTTGAAGTTCCCTGAACGTAACATAAGGACCTATTAGAAAGGGAAACCCAGTGAGCAATCTGCTATATCTTAATTAATCTTTCTATTCAGAAAATTATCCATTCGGGTCTCCGGCATGCAACCGCAGCGCGAGTGAAAGACCCGCGTCGCCGTTCGGTTCGCTTCTCGATTCTTCTTCCACAGCAATTAGGGCTTCGTAATTAAAATGTCTAGCTTCAATTTACGGGCTGTTTCTCTCGGAGGGCGCAGGCAGCGCCACCGGCCGACACAATAACATTGCTGTTAGCGACGGTCCCATTCACAGCAAGTGAGTAACTCTTTAGAGCCGTTGACTCGCCGATTAGCAACTGTTACTACTCTGTCACCTGCTCCAGCCACCTATTGTAACGCTCGGGAAATTTTCTTTTGAATTTCTTTACTTTAATGGAGTTTACTTCTTTTTTGATTATGAAAGTATAATTTAAACTTAAATGAGTCATTAGGAAGGAAAATGTCCAGCAAATTTTCTTCTGTTCATTCATTTATATCAGTGCGAAAATTTACCTAAAGTGTTTTCAAAACAACTTAAACGTTTGGCATACTAAATTTTCCGCCCCGGAAAAATATTTTTTTTTTAGTTTTGCTTATTTCAGAAATTATACATTCTCTAGACTATATTTCAAAAATTATGCGAGATATATTGAATTAAACTTTCAACAATTTTTATATTAAAAAAAAATATTGTTCTCTAGCAGATATACGATCTTGGGGATTTATTCATTGGATCCAGCGGATCAAAATACATAAGTATGTAAATTTTCATTATAATATTCGTACAAAAAAGAATTTTAGAGTAAGGAGTCTGAAATTATCTTAAAATTTAAAAACCCATGGGGTACCCCTAAGATATTTTCAAAAAATTAAATCGCTCAAATTTTGCTAAAAATTTTAATATAAGTAAGTTCGGACACGAGGAATTCAATGCCGTTAAGTTTTTAATTTGTCGCAAGTTTTACATATTTCGAATTTAGTTTTTTTCCGAGGATATATTTCAAAATCTAAACAAGATATGAAGATGCGATCAATGGCATTGCATTTATCGTTTGTAACTTATATGCAGTTTGTATATTTCGTGTAATTCGTCTATGTACAGTGGAAGATCCTGAATTAATCTCAATTCTGATCGAAATTCATGAACGTTAGTAAATGATTTTAGTGATTAAATATGCGCTGTTGGTATTACAAACAAATGTATTGTAATAGCGAATAATATAAAATGATTTATGTAGAAGCTAGGTGACATGTAACACATACGCATGCAACATATGAAAATAGTCAGTAATTCACGTATGTCTGAAATATCAATATATTTAATAATTCGGATATGCAGTAATTGCGTTTTGATTAACACGCCTAGCTGTGCTCCGCACGCCGGTAATCACATCTCTATACTTACGTGTAATAATTTATGACGAAACATAAACACCATTACGGCGTCCCGAGCGTCATTACGCCGCGCCGACGCAAGCGCATGCACTCTACATAGCAATGCACGCGCAGGTATAACAGCTCCACCTACGTGTACATAATGACAATGAGCAAATAAAACAGCTTTGATTACTGATGTTTATTCAGTAACAATCCAGGAAAATCAAGTTACAATCAATGTGTATACAATTTAAATAATGGAATCTCGACAGATAATATTTAATTACAAGTGCGATGCACACAATTATAATGAAAAACTTTGTTAGTGCCCTGCTCGAAATTTAACGAACAAACTTTTGACTAAGTTTTAAAAGCTACGTAAAGATGACACTTTCCTCTTCTCGCTTTTGTTATTCCTTCTTCTTTCGCCATTTTCAGTTCGGCGCGTCGCCGCTGCTCAGCCAGCACCACGTGTACAAAGAATTAACAAAGCAATTAAGACGGTGAAACGAAAGTTTCAAATTAAAACTGTTCCGAGGGAATCGTATTATTTTCAGGTGTTCATAACAGTTTTCGTAGCGCATTGTTGGCGATTATTTTGATTTCATTTGCGAAATTAAATTCGCACTTGCGTTCTCGTCTTATTGTTCCCTAGATAGATTCATTTTACCAAACATATATTTCATTTGTCTTTACAAATCTTCAGCGCATTTTATTCAAACTTCTTCTATCCCCCTTAAATATCCATACATATGCGCGAGGATGCACATGAGTATGTAGGAAAGATCTCTCATATTCTGTTTCCTCAGCATTCCAACTCTCAATAAAACCAACCATTCTTCTCTAAATCACTATCAATCTTAATTAATCCAGCAGATAAATGCATTCAACAACACTTTTTATCCGATCTAAAATGAGTGAAGGAAATGTCATTTGACGTGGCGACCAAGGAAACGTTATATTCATTTGTAAATACAACTCCTTTCGTTTATATAAAATGATAAATCAATTTCTTGTATCGGAAATGTAAATATGTAATTTTCTCGTTTAATTAAAAATAGTATGTACCACACGTAGGAGGTCAATGCGAATCTCGTTCTATTGGAATGTCAATGAAGGATTTAAAAATGTAATAACTTCTTTTGATATATATTTATCCGAAAAATAATAATACGTGATTAAATTTTACATTAAAAAAATAAACAAACGAATATGTTGGGAGTCGATATGTTACATTTGTAATTTTAAATTTTTAAAACTAAAAGTAAATCAGTAGTTCCATTTTTAATCCAAAACAATAATTGTTTATTTGTCTACAAATGTCACAATTTTTAAAAGTATGCAAAAACTTAAACATTATAACGAAGATTTATCTTTCTACGATAAGTATAAAATATATGAATGTTGCACTTACCAATGACGGTGAGATTGATCTGAAAGTTCCTGGTCGGCGTATTCCTAAAATCAACTCTACAGCGATAGATGCCTTCATCATCTAACTGCACTCCATCCAATGTTAAAGCAGCAGGTCTTGAAACGGTAACAAAGTAGGCCCTAGGTCCAAAGATGTTCGCATCGGACCAATGCAGCGCTTTCTGAAACGCGCGTCCTCGTACATCGAAACTGAAAATAAGAACAAAGTGTTACTCCACTGAAAATTTAAACTCGCGATGTATATATAAACAACAACTAATTTCCGAGTCAACATGAAAGTGTAAACCTTAACATGTAATCAAAATCTGTTTAGTATCTAACATGAAAGTTCAAATGTTTAGGAAAACAATTGTGCAGCTTATAACTAAACACAAATATTTATCAGTGACGCTGAAACCGTCAACATACAATTAATTATGCATAGCGTAAATATTAACTTCATTATTTTATGAAATTCAAATAACTGTAAACAAATCAATGATGCTGCTAAATCTGTACACACATAATTTGACAGCAATTAGCGTCATGCAAAACGTACAACATAAATGACATCATTTTCATAAAATACCTTATTTTTATCATTTGAACCGTTTCACATCTATCTGTTTAAAATATTTATTTATTTATTATTAATTCAATAAATAAATAAATATATCATCACGCCTTTTACCCATTACTAAGTGTGGCACTCTGCCTAAGCAGATCTCGGGAAGTGATATATTTTTTCGCGTGAAGTGCGGTTACCAGCCGTAAAATCACGGCCTCCAAATATATTAGTGGTAGAGGAGCCACAGGGATAGATTTTTTTTTAATTGGTGAAAATTGATTGTCAGCTGTGGGGTTCGAACCAGGGTTCTCAAGATCCACAGGCCGACTCGATATCACTGAGCCACCTACCCCATAATTAATTAATTCATCCTTCATATATAATCAAATACGAGATTGATCTCAAAAGGTTTAAGTCATTGTCATATAAACAGTCAAGTATTAATTTATTCATAGAAAAATATTGAAAATATTAGAAATATAGTATATCGTTCAGCCAAAAAACAGTATTTTTATATCTTTGTTAGTTTCATAGATATAGCGATTTAAACCAGTATTCGTGCTCTAATTAAGTTAACATAACATAATTTAGAAAATTTTGGAAGTTTAGATGTTAACATTGTATGAAGCATTTATTTATTTAATATTAGATTTGTGAGTAACATATTGGATGAAGGGGCACAGGCTCCATAATATTATCGCTTCTAGTCTCAAAATATGTAAAGCTAACACTGTTTCATTTAAATTAGAGATGGGCGAATATCATCCGCGAATAGTCGAATGCCGCGAATATTGACATTATTCGATATTAGAGATTTTCGAATATTAACGTCAGTATAGCGAACATTAGAATACCTCGAATATCGCGTCATATGTTGACCTCAATTTTTGACTATGTTTTTCTTTATCATTTGTACTTAAAGCTATAACAATACTTTGAAGTTATTAATAACAAAGATATTTTGTTTCAAAACCATAAAAACGTACCATATTTCAAATTTGTTTTTCGCCAACATCAGCCCATACGTTTCACCTTAAATTTGAAGTTTTCGTCTTTTCCTTTTTTGTTTGTACTTTTTGTTTTAATTTTATATTATCTTACCAATTTCATTCAAATAATGAAAAGGACATAATTAAATTATTATTATTAATAATAAATAAATTTACTTTTAGGAATACTCGAATATTCGAGATCTGACTAATATTCGTATTCGATATTCGAATTCGAGAAATTTGATATTCGCCCATCTCTAATTTAAATCCAATTGTTCTTGTTAGTTGTTACCAAGTATATGGTATGATTACCGAAATGATAGTAATGAAAAGAATAAATTAATGCAGTTTAAATCCTATACATTGTTTCGTGTCATTGCAGCAATAAAAACTACAGTTACATAACGAGTCTCATTACGTCTAGTGCTTCTAGTGTATGTAGATTTTCCTCGATTACTGTAATTATAGTTTAAATAATGATTTATGTACCTAGTTATAATTAGCCGTAGCTATCATCGACTGGTCACGCAACTCACGATGGGAAAATTACAGATATTTTGAAGCGACTGAGACTGCGAATGCGCTTCACACAAACACTCGAAATTGGCTGTTGCACGCGTCTAACACTAATACGTCATTTAGCGGTGATTTCACAGGTAACAGACATGTCGTGATACCCTATCATAGTCCGTTACCATGGCGACGCCGGACATCAAGTTAATACACAGGGCTAAATGTCAAATGGGGTGACATTGCTTGTGTTAACCAAATGCCACTGCCAGATATTTAGCCGAATTACTAATTTGTAAAACAGCTGCCCCCACTAATAAATTACAAATTTACAACTTGTTGTACAGGGTGTTTAAAAAGGGTGAAAATAACTGAAGTACACATGTTGATATGCTGATTCTGAATCAAATAGTTATTTTTGTATTAGATGCGCCAAATGAATGTTGTTTTGTTGTGCGTGCGTATGTTGTTCAAAGTAACAAAATATTTAAAATATGAAATGTAAAATGTTCCAGTTTTATAAATAAATTATGTAATGAATAATAAATAAAAATATAAATTTGAAACAATACTAAACTACCTAATATCAAAGCTTGAATAAATAATATTAACAGAAGCATTAATTACGGTGTTTTACTAATAACATAATAACTCTTTCAAAATATTTCATTCCAGCTGAATAAATTACTAATAATCAATTGATGCAACATTATGGAAACAGCATATTAATCGAAATAAATAGCTGCATAAATTCAGTAAATGAATACAGAAATTGTAATAAAAGCGCTTATTTGATTAACAGTCATATCATTCATTAAAGTTGTTCATATTATTACAAGTATAGCCTATTTCAAAAATTAAAGAACACTATTTTAATTCTGATTATAATTTAGGAAATTTATTTTGATTCTACCCAAAATCCTAAATTATTTTAACGAAATAAATGTGCTAGAGTATTTTTTGTTCTTTGTGTCTTTTATTCAAAGTAATAATTTGAGATGCTAGAAAATAAGTTAGACAACTTTAATTAGTAATTTATATTAGTGGTCCTAGTATTTAAAAAAGAATTTAATTTGTACAATTTTTATGAGGCGCTGCCTCCAATTTTTCTCCTGTTGAAATAACAACTATTCTTAATTGATTTTTAAATGAACTATTGCAAAATTATTAATTGTTAATAAAATAAGTAGAATTGACATGCTATTTACTTATAGTTAGGTGTTGCAGCTCTGTAATTGCAGATCTCTAAAAACTACATATTTTTAAGTTAATCTTCATCTTAAATATTTGGTATTTATCCATTTATTTAAGCTACGCTGTACAACAGGAACTTATTTCCAATTACAGTACAGAGTTCGGACTAACCGAGCCGCAGTGTGCTAGTTCTTGTATTTTTGCCCCAACTCGGGATTTACGGATTCAAATGTCGTAATACTACCCATACCACCGTACTGCGAGATATATTATTATATATCTTCCGCTGTCAAAAGTTTATAAATGATTTTAGAAAAAAAAATTGCAAATAAAAGTTGTTCGCAACTTTTACTTGAAATATTTTTATCTGAAATAATTTTGAAACGTTTAAAAGTACGAAATATATTATGTCACATTTTCAATTAACCTTAATTTAAGCTGAATTATTTTCTATTTAATTCGTAATTAGTGAAACATTTTCATGTAACTGAACAGTCAGTACAGTGAGGTAGATCCACACGGCGGTGTTTTAAAACTCGCATTTTATAAACTGAGATTAACGAGGCCCGATTAACGCGTGTGTCTGTTATTCGAGAGTTAATTTCCAGCATCGTCTGGCGGCCGCAACCTCCAACGTCCAAATCATTTATCTGCCGCAGTAAAAATGTGCGCGAATTTATCAGCCACGGAATAATGTTACGTTGCCCGCTGAAGGACCTCTGTAATATTACAACATTCATTTCGTCTTAATGCGTTTAATTGTAATTAATATTAGAAGGACGAGTCTGTAACAATTTGTGAATGACGCTCACTTTTTTGAGCTTAAGAGGAACGAGGAAGAGTTGTTTTATTTTTTTCATTAAGTGTAAGAGTCGAGGGTTTAAATATTTAACAAGTTTCTATTTTTACTCCTAATGGGAGTGGTTAATTAGGCGGGAAACAAATATGTAATTTACAAACTAAATAAAGTACTCGACAATTACATTGAAGTAAATTTGTAAACACGACCGGATTCTCGCCAACCACTAATAATGAAAATGTAATCACACTGCTATATTTAAACTATATTTGCAAACAATTTGCAGCCATGTTTGTTCGGAGCCTGCCTCAATAGTTTGTAATCATAGCGCTTGTGCTACGCATTCAACGGAATTGCTTTCTATCTCGTTTTCGTATTGCATCTGGTTACGCTGCTCTCTCGCCAATTTTCACAGTTTCCAAATACTGTGGGAAATTCAGAAAATTAAAAGCTTCACACACTCGCTTATATTCAGCAGACCTATCAAAATTATCTCTTTAGCTCTGCAGATGCAGAATCGCCGCAAGATTTATTTCATTATTTATTTTTTAGTTCACAGTATAAGTTTTTCATAATTAGTGCTGGATACCTTACTCAAAAAAGTTGCGAAACCTGTAGCCAAGCTACAGCTAAAACTGATGTTAAAGTGGCTGTTAAATGTTAAAGCTACTTTTTTCAGTTAATATTTTCTTAGCCTTTCAGATTTACAAGTGAATATGAGAGAATGGTTGGGTTGTGATTGAATGATTCCAAGTGTGATGAATAAATGAGCATGTATGGTGAGAACGTGAATGTGGTTGAAGCGGTGACGGTGTGTTGAGGAGAGAATGTCGAATGGAGACTGACTCTTTGATCAATCAGGTGAGTGAATGTTTCAGTAATTCATCCTAACCCTTTTGATAGGCTATAGCGTATAACTGTTTTACAAAAGAGCTTAAGCAACCAATTGAAATTATAAATAGTTATACGTCTTATTTAGTACAAGTTTTCTCAGTTTAATGTCACAAATACGAGAAGTAATTAAAATAGTTAGACAAAAACGCCTATTAGTTTCTAATATCTATAATAGCTGTATAATTTTTGTAGTAAATATAAGAGAAATTAATGGGCGTTTTATAAAAATATATTTTAGTTAATTTCTATTATTTATTCTTTTGCTACATTATAGAAAATGGAATGAATTGAGATTGCTGTACAAAGGACTTGTAATTTATTGATAAATTATGAAAGTAACTGAGTTGTTTATTTTGTTCTTGGTGTTATTTATTTTTATAATGTTGTTGTAAAGAAATATCAATTACAGATGAAACAACGGTAGAGGAAAAAACACATCAGTCAATTTCGCATCGCCAAGCTTGTCCGGTTGGCGCAGTGTATATTTCTAATTTTACAAATGTTACACAGTTCGTTGGATTCGCTGGTCTGCACAAAATTTATCGAACATGTATCGATTTGGAAGAGTTAATTTTCTCGCAACGGTTCATATTTGCGACCACGAGTTTTAATAAAATTGTCGCACGTTCGATTCCCTGCAGCGGGCATTGGGCACCGGGCGACGGAAGAGGAAACGTGTACAGTGTTCGCAGTCAGCCAGTTTCTGCATGGCCGGCGATAAAACCCAACAGCGGTCATAAATCCAATTAAAATGTTGGCGCCTCATTTCAGGACATATTAGTATACAAAACGCAGTCACTGCACATGCACATGCACCTCGCTGCCAAATCACCAACATATGTATACCGAAATGCAATCCTTCTTTCTATTAACTGAATTCAGTCTTTCATTTGTACTATTGCTCAACAATCATTTTATATCGTATTTACAAAATATGTTTCTAAACCTACATAAATACATATATCATTTATTTAATGGCAATGCATCGAACTAGAATTCGATTCCTATTATAATAAGACAACACTAATCAAATGAGGTAGCATAAACCTTTAAATTATCCAACTCTTCAATGATCATCAACCCTTTATCTACTTTGAAATTGTCTGTAAGACTTGTACATTTCCAAGCATTATTAGTTCAACCGATGTGTGTTTCCGATACTAATTAATTAATATTCTATGAATAAGTAAACTGAGATAGTTTTTGTTACAAATCAAATATTCTAAATTGTGAAAATCCTCGTTAAACATACACTTCATCGTCCCATAAGGATTGTTCCAGTTCCATCCTATATAAGATTCCGAACAAAACTTTTCGTACTGGTAAAGTTCGTTAGCACCTTCTGAATGAAACATTTGGCTGATCGCCACACAGAGTAAGCTACCCTGACGCTACTAGCTACCCTTACCCTCACAGGGTGAGTTCCATGTTCCATCCACTCTTCGTTGCCTCTGCGTTACTTGTCCCCCGTGAATTGAGCTTCCTGACATCTTGACAAAAGCTTCGCGCAGTAACTAGCCAAACCAACTTTGAATTAATTTCATTATGAATGAGGTCACTCGCTAGAAATCTAAATCAATGTGACCTAAATTCGATATGTGCCCTAACATAAATATTTTATAATAATATAAACTCTGTTAATAATTACTGCAGAAAGTTAAAAATGTTTTCTGTTGTTGAAACGCTGCAGCAACATTTTTAAACATGTAGATTGAAATGGAATTAAAGATATACATTTTATGGTTTTTAATTATTCATTGCATGTTCTCCTTTAAGAAATGTGTGGCCTTGAACGAAATCAATATTAATAGAAGTAGGTTTTTTGTAGCAATAAAACATTAATTCATTTATGAAGGATGGATGAAAAATTGACTACAACCTCCTCTAAATTTAGCAGATATATAAAATTTAAGGCTAGTAATTTTTTGCAAAGTTTTATCAATAAACTTTAGCTATTTAAATTAAGTTTAGAAAGTAATAAGATACTGAAAGAAATCTGAATAGATGTTCTCCAATGTGTTAAAGATTCTTCTTTAATTACTAGAGGTAATTGGTAACAGTTTGAGTAGATAATCTACAATTTATCTATAATGGCGGTAAAGTAATTATAACAAGGTTTATAGTAAAACACATTACAGATAATAAAGTTGACATTAATTGTTTTAATCACCAGTTGCATACAATATAATAGCAGTAGAATGTATCAACATAGTTGCAGCATCAATGTGGTAAAATAGAGTAGAGTAACCTATAAACAACAACATGAGAAATGCACCAATCGCCTTCAAGATATGTGCAGAACATGCCGAATAAGTACGACAATACGAGCATCGTTTTCGTCGCCGTCGCAGCAACCAAGAAGGGTTAGGTAATAAAATAGGAGAAAGCAGGAAGAACCAGCGCGATGTGGCCCTCGCCTTTTCGAAAACATGACATAATTGAAATATTCTTAAGAAAATATTTGCCCTTTGTTTCGTAAGCGAAGCGAACGTTTTTATCTCTCAAGATTCTCATCTCTTTGGATGTTATTTCTAAAGATAACAATCCTGCTGAGAGATAGATAACATCTACTTATTCCTACTGGTGTCTTCGCGAAATGTAATAAGGCAGATGGTTTTACCAAACTTTGTTTTCGTAATTTTTGCCTTGATATTGTAATTTCAGTTAATGACAATTATTATTTTTATTCATTGGGAAATTAATGAACAATTTACAAGAAAAAATATTACAGATAATAATTTGGGTTTTTTCTGCGATTCTCTCAACAAAACGATAACAATTATAAACTTTTTGATGGATGTACTAGATTTATCCATTTTTTATTTCAATCCAACTCAAAATTTAGTCAAGATAATAATTTCGTTTGAATATTTTTATAGATACTCATTAATATAGCAGTAATGTTTTTATCTTTAGAATAAATAAAACTTAAAATTTAAAATTCCATAACCCAGTTTCTAGCAGCATTTGGTGAATTTAAAAAGTTGAATCGTAAACTCAAAGCGAGAATCCATCTCGCAGCATAAACAACTCTCACCAGACAAATACTCTGTCATATAAAAGTGTCAACTATAGTTGCATATGTAAAACTTTCTGTCGGTTTGATCCTACGGGTACACGCTCGATGACATATATGCACATAAGTTCAAACTGGAAGAAGAAATAAAATCAAAGTATCAATAGTTTCACCTAAGTTGTGAACGCGAATACTGAACACCCTGCGTGGTACATTTCTCGTGTTTCAGCTGTTTGACGTTATAGGAGTTCCGGATTCGGTGTAGACTCCGGGGATTGCACCGGACTTATTGGCTCCGTTCATAGATATTCCCCGGACAAATTTGAATCGAGTCGAGGTTCTGTCTGCTATGAATGCTTCTACTTTCCGACATGAACGTCACAGATTTTTTTCTGTGTCAATTTAAATACATTTGACATTAAAATACTCAACAATTTAGTTTTTGTCATATGTGTACTGAAATAACCACTTTTCAGTGCGTGTTTCTGGAACGAAAATACTCTTTTTCAAGTGGTTTCATTGTAGCCTCGCGATAATGATAATTAAATGTCAGTGGTTAATATCACACCGTGACTAAAACGTTAGCCACAGTTTGTGAACATGTATTTAGGTATGTGAAATGACATATAAATAACAGGAGTAAATATATATAGTATTAAAGAAATGAATAAAAGTAAAAACAGCAGTAATTGTTTGAATGGATCGTACCTAATTTGTATATTTATTCATTTGTTACTCTGCAATCAAAAACAATCGTATTTTTCGGATATAAATTGAAGTCAGCGAGATTTATACCCACAATCGCTTGTTTGTTTATTAATAAATGAAAGTTATATACCCTGGGTTACAATTGCCTGTGTAAATATGTTTGATGGAATGTATAATACAAATTAAAATATATATTTTATTGCTGACCTAATTTAACATTTATTTTGCCTTTGTAATGAAGAATCTTTCTGATGCTAAGCTAGCATAACCAATTAAATAAGTTAATTCAATTTCCATCATGAAATCAAATCCCCTTTCAGAAACTTTTAAGTTTTTTAATGAAACAGAAGTTCGGAATCAGAAAATTATATTTTATAGTTTGAAACAAGCTCCGTTGTTTAATTATAACTTGACAGAGTGATCAAGCATCCCGAGAGATTTTCAACTGTCGCCGCTCATGACTCACTTGTCCTAGGTTCAGGTTTCTGTAAGAGTGTGTGTGTAGTAGTACTGCAAGGCTGCTGAACGCGTCATGCATATTGCATTTCCGGTTCCAGAGCACGGAAAACACTGCGTGCATGCTATGCTATGTATGTATGTACGTTGTTACGTTTCGAACTGCAATCTCCAAGACGAAGGCATGCATGAATTCAGGACCGGCTGTTTGTTCAAACTTTCCTTCTAATGAACCCAAACCTTTTTCAACTACAAACAATTCTGTTGCTATTTGTTACAAATATAACTTATATTTACAGACAAAATTCAATAATTTGTTATACTGTATCACTGCTTTATTTTACTTGTATATCAAAATGTAATTTGATGGATTCCATCTTTCTAAGTCATTTAGTTTATTTTATTTTATTTGTAGTTAACTAACTCAAATTGTATGCCGGAATGAAATGATTGATATTAAAGCTATTTACAGTATAAACATAACGAATGATTGCATTTGGTTTATTTGAAATACTACAAATTTTCTATTGTAATAATTTCTGACAAATCTATCTGATCCAGCACTGAGCGCAGCAGCAAGAGTGTCTCTTTTGGCATGTATCGTAGTGAGTCCTGGAAGATTGAAACAAGGACTCGCATGTAATTTTGCATGGAAACATTCATTTATGGCGCACGTGGAATATCGTAAGCGACACAGCCGCAACGATTGCAGTGCCGGAAGTAAAGTGCACGCGATGTAGCATGCTTCACTGCCGCACGGAAAATTTGATTTTCTACGTTTGAGGAATACTTACTACTCTATGTTCAGTTTCAAATTTAAGTAGGTATTCATATGATTACCCAGCAATACAATCGTGACTTAATTACTATTATTATATATTAAATACTTCATTTAGCTTAATTTTACCGGACACGAACGCAAAAGAATCCTACAAATTATGGAAGTATTGGAAAGATATTTCAATATTTCTTAAAACTATAATTTATTTTATTCCGTTCACGAACTCGTTAAAATTGTTTAAAAAAATTGACAAAAAGAATCTTACGATCATTATCAGTCTTTCATAATTTATTCAAGAATAAAATGATTCAAATAAAAGAACAGGATTTTCTAATATGAAATATAGGTATTTTTTTATGCATACAAATAAATAATGGTTAATTTCAAAATGAACTTCATCGTTGCTAAGTATTTCAGGAAGAACATTCCTGGTTGATTAAGCAGTTCTATGATGGAAATAAACTAGGAATTCTCTTGAAATATTTGTGTGAAAAATAAAAGTGTGAAATATTTAATTTTAATTAAAATTTCAAAAAATAAATTAAATATTTGTAAAAGTGTTGATTATTGCTTGGTAAACCAAAAGATAAACAAAATTCAAAACACATTGAAAAAGCCTGTTAATTTCGCGAACAAAAACCAGGATTTTATTATCCATTTAATTTATTTTTATAAATACATTAACGCAATTGCAGGAAATGCCGAGAAGGGTCTAACTTCGTTAATTTCGTGGAGAAATACGAATATCTGATGGCAAGTTGCGAACACCTATTCGCTTTCATAAAACGTTATATTTCACATTTCGCAAACAGAATGAAAAACCATTACGTTACACAGAGGACCCTTTATAAGTAGATTTATTACAAGTAAATTTAATTTCAGAACAGAATGAGCAGGAAAGTTTGACTTTACGACGCCGGATGCTGTTCGCTTTACGACAGAAATAAACTTTGTTTTGTGCATTACGGATATTTTTAAAACACTCACTACATATTATAAATTTTTCTTTTATTCGACATCAATTTTTCAACCTTCCATTAAAACTGCAAATATGAACATCTGCTTAGCCTCTCTCAACGCATCTATTATAAAATATATAATTGGCTTCTAACTAGACCAGACTACGTATCAGTTTAATTAAAGTTATCAAACAGAAATGCAATACAAACTAACCTTTCTGCTAATAATGAAATTAATTAAAACAAATTAATTTAATTTAACTGTTTCTGTATTTATAATCAAGAAGGAAAATGCACGTAGCAGGATATCTGATATATGCCGCCAGTAAATTGACTTGCAAAGTGTACAATGTTGGTACAAAGTTTGACGTGTAAGGTCAGTGTGAAACGATAACTTAATTAGACTATTTTATGAATTTGGCTGAACATATATCAAACTTCACTGCATGTAGGCAATTATAAATGTCCTTCTAATATCAAAATACCAGCAGGAACTTGAAACAATGGAATATGCAGTAAACATATTTGGTATATTTAGACACACATTGGCGAATGATGACTATAGAATTGAGAATATTATTTCACTAGAAATAGGTATGTATTAATTGAGAACATAGGTCAAATTGATGAAATTGTTGGTGAGAGATTGTGTAGATAATCTAGGAATAATGAGTTATAGCCCCTAGAAGATTTGCTGTTTTCAAACAATTTTCAAAATCAGATTTTCAACATTCCCGAGGCTATAACTCGAAAACTAAGCAAGATATTGAGATGCGGTCTGAAAGGTTGAATTCCCCGTGTTTCAATTGACCTTTAAGCAAGTTTTTAGCGATTTTTATTTTTTTGAAAAATTTTCGCCAATTTTTTTTCTTGTACAGTTTTTAACCATTATCTCAAAAACTATAAGACTTATGGACATAAACATTACACCATTGGATTCAGCACGACGAAATACATATGTATGTAAAATTTCGTTACATTATTCGTACGAGAAATAGTTTTAGAGCAATTTGTTTAAAAATCATTTAAATCCCAAGGGGTACCCCTTGGAAAATAATTAAAAAATTTCAAAAAAGTTAATTTGCTTTAAATGAGCTAAAAATTTGTATACAAGTCAATTCGGACACGGGGAATTCACTCGTTCAGACCGCATATCAATATTTTGCTTAGATTTTGAGTTATAGCGCCTAGATGATTTGCTGTTTTCAAACAATTTTTAAAATCAGATTTTCAACATTCCCGAGGCTATAACTCGAAAACTAAGCAAGATATTGAGATGCGGTCTGAAAAGTTGAATTCCCCGTGTTTCAATTGACCTTTAAGCAAGTTTTTAGCGATTTTTATTTTTTTGAAAAATTTTCGCCAATTTTTTTTCTTGTACAGTTTTTAACCATTATCTCAAAAACTATAAGACTTATGGACATAAACATTACACCATTGGATTCAGCACGTCGAAATACATATGTATGTAAAATTTCGTTACATTATTCGTACGAGAAATAGTATTAGAGCAATTTGTTTAAAAATCATTTAAATCCCAAGGGGTACCCCTTGGAAAATAATTAAAAAATTGCAAAAAAGTTAATTTGCTTTAAATGAGCTAAAAATTTGTATACAAGTCAATTCGGACACGGGGAATTCACTCGTTCAGACCGCATATCAATATCTTGCTTAGATTTTGAGTTATAGCGCCTAGATGATTTGCTGTTTTCAAACAATTTTCAAAATCAGATTTTCAACATTCCCGAGGCTATAACTCGAAAACTAAGCAAGATATTGAGATGCGGTCTGAAAGGTTGAATTCCCCGTGTTTCAATTGACCTTTAAGCAAGTTTTTAGTGATTTTTATTTTTTTGAAAAATTTTCGCCAATATTTTTTTTTGTACAGTTTTTAACCATTATCTCAAAAACTATAAGACTTATGGACATAAACATTACACCATTGGATTCAGCACGTCGAAATACATATGTATGTAAAATTTCGTTACATTATTCGTACGAGAAATAGTTTTAGAGCAATTTGTTTAAAAATCATAAAAATCCCAAGGAAAATAACTAAAAAATTTCAAAACAGTTAATTTCCTTTTCAAAATCAGATTTTCAACTTTCCCGAGGCTATAACTCGAAAACTAAGCAAGATATTGAGATGCGGTCTGAAAGGTTGAATTCCCCGTTTTTATTTTTTTATTGAAGGTTACAGGAAGTGCCGTAATTAGACCAGTTTAAATATTTTAGTTTGTTGTACTTACAAGTCTTATTATTTCACATGACGGGAAGTGACGTCATTCAAGATGCTGATGACAGAGATCATTTAGAAAATTAACTAAAACTATACTATCTTCGTTTTACTATATTTCTTTAAGTGTAGTATATTTTAAGGCTACGATTTTTGTAATTGTAACCAAAGATAACAACTATTTGTTTTTAATTATTAAAATATTAGGTAACAAAACAAAACAAAATATAGATATATACATAACATCAAGCCATATTTTCATCAAATAGGATAGCAGAAATCCTAGAGATATTCACGGAACTTTCATTTATTAAATAATAATTGATTGATGTGTTAATTCATATTTTACTATTTATTTCATAATTCTGTAATTTCATTTATTAATTATATTTTGTGGTGCAGTTCACTGAGTGACCTAAAGGTATAATGAGCTTGTATAACAAGAATAATGAATATCGATGAAGTGAAAATGGTGTGACACAGGATATATATAATATATATATATAATGAGTCCCATCATTCCGTTTCGGAACATAGGGGCCGGGCACACCGAGCCGCAGTTTTTACACTGCCGTACTGCCGGTTTCTTAAGTCAGATTATTTGACTAGCTTATAGCGCCCGAGTGTGATAAATACATGTAACTGTATTTTTATATTTTGACACAGGATGAATCTTTAAAATGTTTCGAGAATTTGTGTTACTTCATCTGATGAAATACATCGTAATTTATTATCTGTTACTTTATCTCATTGATAAACGAGGCCAGAGCATTAAAAAAAGAAAAACTGGCAAGCCCGAGGGACATTTTCCCATGTAAAGTTTTTAATTATGCATGAAACATCGCTACGTGCAACTTTTTAAACATGTATTCAATTTCAAGAGTACGATCCTTTGCCGTAAGATGAAGAGCGACATTATTGAAATTTTCTTTCAAGCAAACGTGACATTGTCAAATCAGGAGCGATATGTTATTTCGGTGCGAATATTGTCGAACATTATTGAAGATCGCTGATAACGTCTCCATCTGAAATAAATTTTCATCTCGCGTTAGATTCGAGAATGTGTATAATTTAGAAAATTTGCATTGGGAATATGTGCGACGTTGCACACGCTACAAATAATCACTCAGATTCATACGTTTCAATGCGGGTGATTCCGTTGCTATACCAACCTGGCAAAATGAACATTTTTACCGATTTTTAATGTAATTTAAATATACCAGTAAAATACGGGCGAAGAATTGATTCGAAATTTTTGCAATTCAGTCAGGGATGACTAACATTTTTAGGAACCGTGATATTTACTTACATATTTACTACTCTGCATAACAGGACCTTAATCCTAATTTAGAGGATGATAGTTATTATATCATAATTATTATTATTGAGCGCATTATGGGGTAGGTGGCTCAGTGGTGATTTGACGGCTGGTAACCGCACTTCACGTGAACAAATATATTACTTACGGAGATCTGCTTTAGCAGAGTGCCACACCCAGTAATGGGTAAAAGGCGTGAAGATATATTTATTTATTTTATTTATTATTCATATCTAGATTCTAATAATTATAATTTTAAATATTAATCTCGGTTATGGAAATTATAAAAGCAGCTAATTTTAAGTTGTTTGAAGTTTTTAGTTCGGCGGTTTAACCCGGGAACACTTGCAAATATTATTTAATATTTATTTTGTATAAAAGATATTTCATCTAAATTTTAATTAAAACTATCAAACTTTTCACAAACCAATACATATATTTATTAAAGCAAAAGTTTCGTAATATTTTTTTATTATTAACATGAACATTGATTTGAGTTATGAACGATATGTAAACGTATTTCATATTTCAATACGGATTCCAGTAATGGCACTAAGTTTAATGATATTCATGCATGCTTGGAAATAGTTGCGTGGACTCCCGAGGGCCTCCCTGCGAGGTAAGACGAAGTAAAAGGGAGTCAGAAGGGAGAGAAACACGGAGAAATACAGTGAAACACCCGAACAAGAATAGTGCGAAGTTAGTTGTGATAAGATGAATTCCGAAATTGCGCTGAGCGCGACGATGCTCGCGTTCCGAAAACGGTATAGATGGAATTCTCAAAATACCTCCAGTCGCATTCGCATCCTAACACGGTTTTTTTGGTCCTCGCTGCGTCGGCCGCACATTAGCTCAAGGAATTTAACAATAAATGTGCTATATTGTTCGTATACAGCCGCTTCACTTCCGAACATTGTACGACATATTTTATTGCTTGCTGAATGGAATTCGACTAAGAATTCATTATACCGCTACATTCACAACAGAGAACTTTATATCTTTATTTATCACTCATCGAATTCACAATTACTGCGCAAAATATCTGCAAAATATATCAAATTTAACTAATTATAATATGTAACTTAGACTGAGCAGGAAACAGAAAAATATTGACACATTTTGTATATCAACTATAATTTACATTGTACTCTGCAATCCTGCAATTATAAATAGAACAAATAAATACTAAATTATATGTTATATTCTGTCATACTATTATTATATTGTAGAAGTTTGTTTAAATGTCTGCTAGCATAAATACTAATATTTTAATTATCTGTGGACATTTCTAAATTAGAGAAAACTACTTTAATTAGTAGAGTAATTTCTATTTGATGGATTTGGTTGTAGTAATACATATATTTTTATGTAGTTTGCAATAAATTTTGAATTAATTTTGAAGATAAAAAGATGGTGATAGCAAAGTGTCTTTATAAATAATCCTGAAGCTTTAGAAGGAGAACTTAATTTTCACCGCTATTACCAACATCTTTCAATTTTCCGCTTAATTGTTAACTGAAGTGTTAATCAAAATTTCATTAATCAATCCATTACGTCCGAAATACATTGTAAAAGGTAATTAATTCAAACAGATCAACAGTTTAAAAACACTTGAACCGTAAATGTTGCGAACGTTCTGTCCCATATTAAATTTAATAATGTATTTCATTTGTCGGAAAAAGACTAGAGAGCAACGCAGTTGTAATTAAAATCAGTTACAATATTATATTCATGAATTGGCGGTGGTGGATAACAAAGAGCGACTGTTTAATTTAACAACGCTTACGCGTGACGCCAGGTGCCAGCACATGACGGGAAGTGACGTCGTTCAAGATGCTGATGACAGAGATCATTTAGAAAATTAACTAAAACTATACTATCTTCATTTTACTATATTTCTTTAAGTGTAGTATACTTTAAGGCTACGATATTTGCAATTGCAACCAAAGATAAAAACTATTTTTTTTAAATTATTAAAATATTAGGTACCAAAACAAAATATACATATATACATAACATCATGCTATATTCCATCAAATAGGGTAGCAGAAATCTTAGAGATATTCACGGAACATTCATATTTTTCAGTTCATTACTTACGCTATAAACTATACTGTTAAAATAATCAGCCACTAAAAATAATTTTGCATAAAAATGTTTGTAAAATTCTAAACTTAGTTAAAATCGGTAGCGTTCTTGCTAGTTTTTCACGTTTTTTTCGCTTAATCGCCATTAATATGTAAAGCACGCACGAGTTTAATACTACCCAGAGATTTATTTAGCAGATTCTTCAGCCGCTGTTTACACTAAAACTAGCAACACTTACCCAAACCAAAAGAAACGCATTGAAATGCACAGTAGCACCAAGTTGCATCGCTGATTCTAATGAAAGCTTCATTCAAAATTTTGAATAGCGAAAGTTTCATTTATTTGTAGGTAAACTTATAGATTTAATTACGATTTATCATAACAAATATTATATTACAAATTTAGAAGATTGATTTGCAGTAAGAAATAAAATATTTTATTTTTATCTAACCGGAAAATGAAACCGTGCAATGCACTTCTGTAGAATATTCAAATGCAAGTTAAATTACTTTAATTAATAGATTAGAATCTCGCACGCCATTAGTTCAATACACGGATCCCACTTTAAGTTTATTGAAGAGATTACAAAGATATCATAGTTACTTCCAAACTAAGTTCAACTGAAATAATTGAAAAATGAAATTACTGCTGCAATAATTCGCAAAGTACCAGTTTTCCAATAGTTCCTTTTATGATTAGCGAATAACTTCATTCTTGATAACAATTCAAGGTTGATACCAACAGGTCACCACCAATATATTTGTTACTCTGCACAAAAGGAACAACTCAGATTATATAAGTAGATATCAGCGAAATTTGAACGCATGTCCTCTTGAATGCAACGCCAGTTTTGCCTCAGCTTTAGAATAAATATTCATTAGGTATTTATCTTATTTCTTATTTGGCACAACAGGAATTTAATCCCAAATTATAGTAGCATATAAGAAAATCTTAGCCACTTGTATGACAGTATAAGTTAGCGAGATTTGGACGTAAGACCTCTTGATTGCGACGCAAGTTTCTTTAGTTTTGTAATAAATATTCAATCGATAAACAACTGATTAAAAATAATTATCTAATACGAATTTATCTGTCAAAGGTTTCTACATTATTTTACAGAAAATTGATGTAAATAAAAAGTGTAAGTAATTAGTCGTTTTAATTTAAACCAACAAAATAATTAAAAAGTATTTAATATTGAGAAGAATATGATGTTTGATGATATATTCTTAATATTGTATACGTAATGTGAAATGCTGGATGTAAATTTTAAACATGAAAAAACTAGAAGCACATGTTGAAATGGTGCACCATGTATCACAACAACATTTATTTTTGATTGAATTACCAGAATATCGACATGTTTTTCACAGATAGCGATTACTAAATCATAAATTTGAACCAGCAATCAGTATTTTCAACGCCAACCTCGTGATATATGACAGTTAGTTTTAAATACAAATTTATTGCAACCGTAGATTATCAGTTTACAATAGTGTTTGTTCATTCAAAATTTAACAATAAGCTTATTTTTAAAAGAATAAAACCGTTTTAAAATGTGGTTAAAATAAAATGATTAATTCTTAGCATTTAAAATAAAATGCAATCTTTTACGCTACGTTTTCACGTTGTTTTTTTTTTGTGGTATCACTGTGATTTTGTGGATAAAATGAAGGTACATGAAGGCTTTTAAAACTACACATTTGAGCATTTGGAAGGAAAACGTGTGCAGTTATACGAAACGTTCAAATGCGTTATTGCAGTGAGCGTTGAAAATGTTTTAACATAATTAAAAAATAAAATGAAACGAGTATAACTGCATGTTCGATGGACGTAAAAGCTGCGACGGTGGTGTTTGCGTGTGCTGACTATTGATACACTTGAGGAATATTTGAAAGCAACATTGTTTTTTTTTTATTGGCTTTGAGATGACTTCATAGTATCAGTGACGTTGCTCCCTTAACAGACTTTGTGGAATGTTTTGTATCGTAAGAGAATCAATAATCATAAATTAATGAACATTTTTGCATGCATACCAGTCGCATCATTTTTAGAAAGGCATTTTCGGTGGAATAGACATCTTTATTAAAGCAATTTATTACTTTTGACTGAAGGTATTCGATGTTTCTTCAACTTGGCCACTCATCTAATGTACATGGGTGGATATCATGCTACAAGCAATTTGAAAACTTTCGTGATGAATATCATTAGGACAAAACGAAATTTTCTTAGCGCATATAAAATGTTATCATTGATTTTTCTGAAGGTCGTGCTCTTAAGAATAGCCATAGTAAAATATGTTTTATTACTGTTTTATAGGTGACCGAAAAAACTCGCAAATACTACAAACGAATACAATTTTACATTATTCATTTCGAACAGATTTATTTAGTCTTTTAAATAATTTATTCGAGTTCATTTTAAACTAATTTATCGAGCTCTGGAAATACAAATATCACAAAATTACGTAACACGAACCCTTAAACATTCACAAATAAATCTAGCAATTAATTTTTGAAATACATTCGTATTCTGTTATATTTATTTATTTATGTTACACTGTACAACAGGAATTTAATCTAAATTACAGTACAGAATCCGGACTCATCGAGCTGAAGTGCGGGACTTTATATATATATACTTTTAGCTTGAGTGGTATTCGAACTCGAGATCTTCGGATTCGAATACTGTAATTCTAACCACACCACCGAACAATTTAGCTACAATTACTTACGCAATTATTTTCATACAAACTCGTTTATTCCTCTTAAGAGTCTATACATAACGATGAAAATTTGATGTACAAATTTACAGCAAAAACGTAGTATCGATTGTTATTAACATTAAAAAATTTAATCATTCATAGAGACAAATAATATCAATAAGTCATTATTTTTCATCATTTAATAAATGTTAAACTAGCTTAATTAGAATGTTAGGAAATTACAGCGTACAGCTTGATTGCAGTTTTAATCTAGAGTCGTCATACAAATATGTGTTAGTCTGCAAGCAGTAACGTAATCCCAATTACAGTAGCTTATAGTGGAATCTGTGACACAATTGTATTCCTTGATTGAAATCAGTGAGATTTGACCGCATAAACTTTTAAATATTAATTAATAAATGGAAGTTTAACCTGGGTTTGATGCACTGAGCTAAGATTGGCTGTGATTATAGTGGTAAGAAATTTAATTTGTCAAGAAAATATCGAAAAATCAAGTCGAGTAAATATAAAGTAAATTTTTGAACGTCAATTACTGTCAACATTATCCTCAAAGAGTGATTGAATGTGACGTCAATCCCAGCGCGCTATTCAGTGCGGTATTATTACAGGACGGGGGTGCGGGACTCGAAGACGACGAAGAAGGGTGAACCACCCAACCAAGTTAGTAAACAGAGGAGAGGGTCGCCGCAATCTGCACGCTGTGCCAACAGCCAAGACTCGACGTAATTGTTATGTCGCCGTTATGGTTAGCAATGCAGGGAAAACTTAACAATGCATTTGAAATTTACACCCCCTGTACCGGAGAGCTATCAGTGTGTCCGCTATTAAATATTGTATGAATTGAACGTGTTAACCTCGTGAATAAGTTAATGTGCAAGATTATTGGCTCGAGTTGGATTAAACTTGTAGTTCTAAATAGTCTTCCTTCCTTCGACGATGCTCCGCCTTGTTTGTTTATCTAGCCGCCTTGAGAAGATGACGATAATGATGTGGTCTCGTAACTTTACGTGTATTTTGTGGATACGCTGTGGGATTGATAGTTTCCAGCTACCAAACATGATAGAATACAAAATGAAAACCAACTTTGATGTTAACTTACGGCTTACCTAACTTTCAAGATAAATACTTCAATCAAATCTAGTTTTAATTTATAGGTAATACCTCAACTACGCAACTATTTACAACTAATACCAAGCCAGCGACCAAACTTTCTGCAAACAAGCATAATCAAAGCAGGCATCACAAAATAAAACCAGTGTAAAAATTCCTTCAATATCTTTTGTAAGCAATTTTCTTCACAGAGGTAAAATTTGTGTGTTGCATTAAAATGCATTTAACAAGATATAATATCTGAGTAATAAATCATCTAGTATTAATTTAATTTTCAATTAGCATTATGATTTATAAATTTATTGAATTTCTCTCGTTGTTGAATTATGCAAAGGTTAGGATTAATTAAGCATTTACTTTTAAAAAAATACTATTTAAATATTACTAAGATATAAAACGTAGTTTGTTGTAACTATATGTTTTATTCTGGTCTTAAATTTTGTAACAAATGAATTTTATAGTATAATGCAGGTGATAATATTCATATTACAAAATTAACAATCTGTTACAACAAACACTGATTTAGAAGATTTGCTGTTTTCAAACAATTTTCAAAATCAGATTTTCAACTTTCCCGAGGCTATAACTCGAAAACTAAGCAAGATATTGAGATGCGGCCTGAAAGGTTGAATTCCCCGTGTTTCAATTGACCTTTAAGCAAGTTTTGAGCGATTTTTATTTTTTTGAAAAATTTTCGCCAATTTTTTTTCCTCGTACAGTTTTTGACCATTATCTCAAAAATTATAAGACTTATGGACATAGACATTACACCATTGGATTCAGAACGTCGAAATACATATGTATGTAAAATTTCGTTACATTATTCGTACGAGAAATAGTTTTAGAGCAATTTGTTTAAAAATCATAAAAATCTCAAGGGGTACCCCTTGGAAAATAATTAAAAAATTGAAAAAAAGTTAATTTGCTTTAAATGATCTAAAAATTTGTATACAAGTAGTTTCGGACACGGGGAATTCACTCGTTCAGACTGCATATCAATATTTTACTTAGTTTTTGAGTTATAGCCCCTAGAAAATTGGCTGTTTTCAAACAATTTTCGAAATCAGATTTTCAACTTTCCCGAGGCTATAACTCGAAAACTAAGCAAGATATTGAGATGCGGTCTGAAAGATTGAATTCCCCGTGTTTCAATTGACCTCTAGGCATTTTAATTTTTTTGAATAAAAAATTTTCTTTGTACAGTTTTTGACCATTGTCTCAAAAACTATAAGACTTATGGACATAACCATTAAAATTAAATTATAAAGTGAAAAATTGGGATATCGCCAGGATTTAAACTTGGGACTTAATGAACTCTGATCATATGCTCTAATCAATTAAGGCACGATCGTATGTGATTCAAATATGGTATTTTTGTTATGCGATATAAACAGTCTTGATCCCATGATTTTTTCATAAACTAAAAGACTTGATACAAGAATCGTCCAATGAGATGAAATGGTTCGTGCAAGGTATTGTCTTAAATTGTCTTTGCCAGGAGTAGTAAGTGTGCTAAACAGGAATGGTCCTAGTCTCGTGCTGTTTGATGATTGCACCGCTCGCAATATATCCTTGCAGTGTGCTATTCCTATTCCTATTTAGCTCACAGCAGGCCGGTATGTGGGCAATAGCACCGCCGGCTGCCGGCCTTTCGTCCTGGGTCGTTGCCAGACTCTCACGCCCAGACAACTGATTCGGGTACGTAAATTAAATTACACCGTTTAATACCGTGAGCTCCAGACTTGATGAGATGCGTTCAGGATGTTAGGATGTGGCGAAATCATTCCCATTGCAAGAATATTTGTAATTGCGGTACGAGAACTTCTCCTTCATTTCAAGGTATTGTAATCGTGCGGTTACTTACTCAATCAAATTAATAACGGCAGAGTTGTTATAATAACTAAACCCTTAAGGTTAAATTTATAAATTAAATCCATCATCAACAGTTAAATAGATTTAGATGAATAAATCAAAGTTACGTTATAAATAATTTATTTCTTATATGTTTTAAAGAATATTTTGTCTCGATTGAAATCTTATGCACCATTAACTAGTCTTCATCTTCTAAGGGTATTAACTTTACAAAAAAACCTAAGAAACGTTTGCAAAGAACAACACAATGTTTTTAAAATCGCAAGAATAGAAGAATATTAAAATTGTACAAAATATTTGAACAAAACTGAATTCTAAATTGTTTCACTATTAAAACATATTTTATCTTTTAAAACGATAATGCACATTGAGTTTGATGGTCCCGTATGTATTTATGTCTTCGTTGCGCGAGAAGAGCAAAAAGTAAAAAAGAAAAATAGAAAAGTCTTTAAGAAGTATACACGCATTATTGTTTCTGTAGAGAATATAAAATTTCAAAATATTTCAATGTACAAACAAACTGTCTCTACGGAATAGTAAAGTTAGGCTGCGAATGCGAATATTTTATTTCCATCTCCTGACAACAGAAGAATTCAGATGTAAAATAAATAGCAAATATTTATACAGTTCGTTCCAGGAAGCTAAATCAATATTAAACAGGAACAGTTGGAATTTATTTTTCTATAAGTCACAAAAGAAATAATATAATAAAGTTTTCAACAACGAAATTTCATTGATTTAGTTCCGTTTCTAAACTAGAATTGGTTAAAATATTTGTTTAGAAAATACAAAAAGAAGTAGGTGAATTAAGGGTGAATGCTCTGCTAGCTTGCTGTAATCTGAATTTTAGATTAGAGGGTTAAATTTTTCCAGCGAGGGTAATGATGATAATTTAATTTAAATAACATTTTTCAGGATGAAAATACTAACATGAAGTTTGTTTAATTATAATAATGGAATAATATATTTCGAGTAGAATTCTAATAACAGTAATAAAGGAGTATACGAGCGACTGAACACTTTTATCGCTCGGCTTCTGTAGCGACCGTTTTCAGCTAATCTTTTATCACGAAACTTTTAAATCAAGAAAGTCAAACTCGTTAGGCGCCGCCCGCTGCACGCGAAAATCTCGATTATTTTATTTCGTTTACGGTTTTTATCTTTTCTCTCTCCGTGCGTTCTAGTGACATTTACACTCATTTGTCTAACTATCACATTACACAATACGTCTGATCGCAACCCCATTTCCTAACCGCCAGTATTAATTGGAAAATTAAATTAATATCACAAGGACAAGGTTATACGATTTTAAAAATAGGTTTTTTTTAAAAAAAAAAAGAACTGTTCATAAATAATCAACCTAGAGGCACAAACATTCATTTTCTTTCAAATTCAGGTTGATTAATAAATAAAACAAAACGTCTGTAAGGTAGAATGATTTTTCCAACTCTCCCCTGTAAAATAGAATAGTTAAGTCAGTTCCTGTTAGATTTTCCCTCTGCGCCATATTTTAGTAAGAACACGACTATAACCGTCAGTGGTAGAATCAGCCATTCATTTAAGGGCGTCGGCCGGGAGTAACGAAAACGTGGCGCCGGCGTCGCACACGGCAAAGATACCGGCGCAATTAGTCAGAGCCCATTAGCGTTATTGTCAGACCGCGCGCGCCAACTGTCCACCAGAGCAGTAACAATTATTTAAATTACGTTGAGATGCGTTGATGGCGCTGTCACACGCCGTGCGTTCTCTAATTCATGATTTTGTTACTACAGCAATTCTTCTATCATTGAAATCATTGACGAGATATTAGACAAATATTCATCAAACTAATGTCGCATGAAGATAAGTAATTAATATAAACTAGAAATGATGAAAGACTTTCAAAGTGGAAATGTCAATAGAGAAATATCTCTGAATTTATTTTCATGGAAATGTATATGCGAGAACATTTATATTTATATAGAAATGTCAAAGGTTCATATCTGTAAATGAATCAAGTGAATTTGTGACACAATAGTCACAACCTTTGAAATGGTTTCCTAAAAACGAATGTGAAACTTCCGACATTTACCAACCAGAAATGTCGTCAAAGATATTTATTACCAGCTCACAAAAATTATTCATTGCAAATAACAAAGAATGTATCTTGATGTCTTTCTAGCGAAAAAATCATGTCAAATTAGCTTTCAGAAAATAGTGGTTAATAATAAATTTATTTTGAATCCATGACATTTTCCGTGTCGACCTCCGCAAAGATTTCCCGCGACATCAAAAGTGTGAAAATTACTACTGAATTCGTTTATGGCTTCTTTTCGGCGAAGAATTCGCGTGTAGATTTTATATTAGGGCAGGTGCTGTTTAAGCATTTTGTTAAAGCAACCGGTCCATGACGAACATTTTCCAAACTTTCCGAAGGTTCTTTCTCCGTTGACTTGGTTATCCCTTTTTATACTTTTTCGTGTTAACTGCTTGCTATTTCTGGGGAGCTTCGCTGTTAAGTTGTCAATATGTGTCTGCCTATTTCGGAGAAACTTCGCTAGCTTGGTTATTTTTGACGGGTTACTATTCGTCCTTTTACTTTGGTTTATACATTTTTAATGTGACTAATAAACAACGTCATATCGGAGAAAAGTAATTCTTGACGTTCGTAGTTTTATATTTTGTTTTGTTTCTTTCTGAGATCGGGATACTTATATGAAATATTTATTATTACGCCACTCTTAAAATCGATATACACTTGACCTTTACCGGCCCTCTCAGCAATAAAATTCTAGTTTATGTAAGGATATTTAAGCTATTTTAACTTTTTCCATCAAATAAGGTACCACCAACTCTTCAAACATTCATCAGATTCATCCTGCAATTCATCTCCGCAATCATTCTAAACCAGGCACACTACTTTTGCTTCATTCATATTTATAATTCATTTCATACAATCTCATCCATCCAATTATTCATAAAAATAAATATATCTTCACGTCTTTTATCCATTACTCGATATAGCACTCTGCCGTAACATATTTCGGTAAGTAAAATACAGTTACCAGTCGTCGAATGATGCCTCCTCCAAAGATGTTAGTAAAGATAGAACCACAGAGGTAAATTTTAATTTAGTGAAAATTGTTTGCAGGCTGTAGGAATTAAATCCTGATTCTTAAATCAACCTTTCATTACTATTATTCTTACTTATATACATTTAAGAAGGGAAAACAGTTTTTCCGTGCGCATTGCTTTACAAATTATTTAGACAAAAATTCTTGAAATAAAAGTTATAGAGTTTAAAATTCTACATCTAAATTAAAAACTAATTTTATTTCCTATGTTTTGTAACGGGAGAAAGTAAATATGAATATTAACAAAATTACAATTTAATAATATAAAGTAGCTTGAATTCTTAAAATATTCCTATCGTACTTTCCTTTCATCTGCATTGATGATTCCTTTAATTTAAGCTCATTTAAAATTTCATTCATACAACAAATCGTCAATCTTATGTAACCATTTATGCCTAAATCGTCTCTGCAATATTTCAACAATTTTACATACGTTCCACATATCTAAACCATCTCACCCAACATATATTTATTCTTCCAATAATGTTTATCATTAAAATTATTAAAAAATAAATGTGGAGCAATTTTCTGATTTACCATGCGAGAATGCAGCTTAGCGATATAGGAAATGTCAGAAATCGTACAGTTGGCGGTTTCTAGAAACGCGCGTTTGCAATCTTTCATTCTTTGACATGGCGCGTTCAAAATTCAATTCTGAATTTTTCATATGTGTTTGCATTCATACAACAACAAAGAGATTTATATTGCATTTAGAGACGCTCACTCGACGCACAATCAAATTCGGAAATATCTATATCAACATTCGGTGTCGAGTAAATTTTATTTTTCGCGAATACAGATGTTCTGCCTTACGCGTTTTTCCAAACTAATCTCGACGATTTACTTGACATAATACTTTGCTGTATCGATTCCTTTCTAATACAAAACAATTTTCCTTATCGGAAATCAAATACGAAATTTTTCTCTGATATTTATATTCGTTTTCCTTTCATATTTATATCTCAAGTTAAAAAGAAAATTATACTGTTTTTACTTACACTAATTGAACTCCAGCAAATATACAAGAGAAAACGGTTGAAGTACTCACCTAGAAAAGAAGAAATAATAGTTTATAATCCAATTTTTTTTAACATTATTTGTAAATTATGATAATTCTCTCACTCAATTTCCCTTACCAATGATGAAAGTGAATAACGTCCCCCACTAGTGAGGAAAACGGTTAATATTATAATTCAATTAATTGAGGGAAATGTAATTTGACATTGTGACAAAGAAAACGTGATGTACATTTGCAAATACAACTCTGATTTATATAAAATAATTATTAAATATCGTAAACGTAATAATGTAATTTTCACATTTAATGTTGAAGAAAAAAATATATAACATGTGGAAAAGGAACATTCGCGGTTGCTCGTGCTCCAATTTTTCTACTCTTTTGCAGTATTACAATTTACTATTGCTGATATAAATTTTTAAATACGGCAAATAAGAAGTAATTAATTATATAAATAAGTGAATGCTGCTTTTGAAAGCGATCAATATGGCAATACTTGTGTTTTGAAAATTAAATACCTCTTTCGATAAGCTTGTTAAGAGCTCTTTGATTGAAAATCAAAGTAAGTATTTCATTGGAAGTTCTGTCAAATTTTCTTAATTAAAGGCCATTTTTTTCTTCATTTAAGGAGAAAAAAACTTTCGTATCCCAGAAATCAGCGTAGCATGAAACCTTTATGCGCCATTTCAGGCCGGGAGACTGAATACGCAGGTATATAATATCAATCCCATCAGAAACTTATACTGAATCGGGCCACGGAACTTCAAAGGTCCGCGGAAAGAAATCAAACGTATTGGAAGTTTGCTCAGCAAGAAAGTCGTAACGAGGAATAAAGCGAGAACATACCTACTAAAATGTCTGTGCAAACGTTGCCAGACTAAAGAAAAAAGAAATAATGATCGGAAGAAAACGCCACATCAGTTAATTAAAATGGTACAAGAAGAAAAATTCAACTAATTTCTCGTATTTAAATTTTACTGACGCTGCACAAATGCACATCAATTTGCTGATGAACTATTTTTAATTATATAGATGTTACGTTTTCTCAAATCACAAAAAATTAATTCTTCTCAAATATTTACAGAACTCCCTGCATTTTATTTTTATTTAGGAAAATAAGCGCCCGATTATTAGTGGATATCGAACTGATTGCCGTAGTAACGAAATCGTTTAAGTTAATTCTAGAATATTAAGAATGCAAAAACATTGACTAAACTTTAGCTAGTAATTTAACAATGGAAAGCAGCTTTTATTTTGATCAAAACGTATAATTAATCTTCGTGATAAATGGTAGTCGGCTGCATGTTTCTACTCAGTAGCGAGAGCTGTCGAATTTAAAATTCAAACAACTGGAATTCAACGTTTCTTCTCTTCAACCAACCCCATAAACGTAATTTACTTATTGATTTTTGTCTTCCGGGAATTTTAATAATTTTAACAGACAGAGGTATAGTGTGTAAAGCGTGCATTCATCTACTATATGAAACATTTAACCTCGGAGTTGGAACTTTGTACAAGTCAGTCGAGAATTGTGGTTTTATCACTCTCGTAAAAACTGTGACATGAGATGTGACGATTTAAAGCTTCCTGAATTTTATGAATTTACTTTGCTCCACGGATAGTTGGAATTTACATCCCTGAATTATACTAAATATAGTTTTCGCAGTTATTTAAATAAAAATGCATACAAATTTGCTACAAATGTACGTGACTCAGTGGTAACGAGTTGGAAACCATTTTCACAACATTAAAATTATCCCTGTGGCATATTTAGTAGGCGTGACATGACGATGGATAACTGAACTTTACGTGCATAAATATATTACTTACTGATATTTGCCACGGTGCCACACTAAGTCATGGGCAGTTATTGATTATTAACAGGCTGGCCCATGCTACAGATTAGTTATTAATATCACTTTTAGTTGGTAAAAATTGTTTGTCGGCTGTGAGAATCGAACCAGGGCTGTCAAATCCACAACCAGACTTGAGAACATTGAGCCACCTAATAAAAAATGTGTGCAGGTGTAAATATATGTATGTTGTGTGATGAATGATTCCGAGTGTGAAGAATAAATGAGTTTGAATAGAAGGAACTATGAGTGTAGTTGAAGCGAGGATGATGTGTTAAGATTATTTGTTGAATTTGTTTTGTAAATGTTTGTAGGGTTCGTGTTACCCCCATTTGTATTTTAGAGAAATGTGACTTGATTGATTAATACCAAAAACAACTCGATATCAGCAACTGCGTTTGAAAGCAAATTAGGTAGAATATTTGTTTCTTATTTTAAATTTTTGTATGTCCTAGCATTCATTTTTAATTTCCCATCTTTTGTTGTTTAAAGATTACTATATTATAATTTATAAATTGCTGTAATACTAATTGTTACAATCCAGAATAAAACTGGAGTTAGTGGCAATTGATAATTAAGTTCAAATAAATCAATTTATGTACCACTTTTCTGTAAAATTATATGGAATAAAATTATAAATATATGTCAAATAAATAAAAAAATATCTCATTAAAATTACGAGTATGACATAAATTTCAGCAAACATAGTAGAACTGTCGTTGAATAAAACGACAGTTTCCATTTGTCTGAAAGATGAATTATCTGCCGTGTGTAAATAGTAGCGAGCAATTCTTTTAAAAATACTGGGTCATAGCAGATTTTTAGTGTTTTCAATCCTGGAAACATTTTGCAAATGTAGAATAAACAGCGTTTCTAAAATGAGCTTTGAAACAAGTCCTGCTTTTTTATCTGCATTTTATACTCGTACGTAGTCATGCCAAATGTCCGCACATATATTCAAAAAATGTAAAGAGAAGAAGGAAAATAAAGAATGTATGCATGGCATAAAAGTTTCTTTTTTATCATTATTCCGGGTCCTAAATAAAGCCGTGGGCCGGCTTTTCTTTGACGGAATATTTATAAACATGAATGGGCATATGATCAAAGGTCCCCGTATGAAACTCAATGCTAATATAAAAATATATCCAGTCTCTCTGCTGATGAAGTTTTGATGCGTGCTGGCCGATTCCGTCGCGTCGCGTCGTGAGTGCTGAGTGCCATATCTCTGCAGAATGTGATACAAACTACGACACACATCACCGGTCGCCATATTAATGTATTCCAACGAAACGACATCAAAAACAATTTCGTTTATAATGCAAATACGGCGGTCGTCAGAGGGTTTTTTCTCCGGCGGCGATGTCCGGTTTTATTAAGTCCGGCGATGTATTTAAAAGCTCATTTGCATAGGGCGTCGGTGGGGCGAAGGTACACGGGGCGGTGCGTGTACAAAATGGCGGGCCCATGTTTCCGTGACACGTGAGTTATGAGTGCGCGGAGAACACAACAGTTACAGCGGCGGCGTGCGACGACCGGCGACCAGCGACCGGCCTCAGTCGAAATATTATAATGGGAGCTGAAAGTCGAGTGCCGAGAGCTGGCTATCGAGGTGGCGTCCTGTTTCGTGCCCTATCGTTTCTGAACCTCGCTGATTTATTACCGACTCGTGATGCGATACTCATCGCCCACGGATCTATACACCCGCTCCTACTTCTCCTCCCTGTGCATTATTCCTTTCAAAATATCTACATCAACTCTTTATTTTTTAAATTCAATTATATGAACCTACCAGTATAGCAGCAACCTTGTTACCAGAAAAATTAATCTGCAAATTTATAAATATTTCATTCTAGCAGACGCCTTAATTATTTGAGCTTCGATTATCCTAGATTCAAATCCCTATAATAACCAGTCATTATTACTTCAACAATCATTCAAGCAAGACTAGTTTGCTACATCCCATTAAATGGGGTAGCATCCTGCAATTAAACGGCGCCTATCTTTACAATCTTGGACTTTTTACTTCATTCGTATATATAGAACTTTTTAATATATTTATTTGCTGTTCTATACAACAGGAAATTATTGAATAACAGTACTCATTGCAAAGGTATGAACGAAATCTCGTTACAATTAGCATATAAAAAAAATAAAAAATTGGGGTCGGTTACAGAGAATCCTTTTTTAAACTAGTAAAACTTCAGCTTTGATTAACGATTACGGTTTTTATAAATAATATAAAGATTTCAAATTACGGCTTTGTTTCAATTTATTAGTTTCAGTTAAAACAAAATTTATGTCGGATTGGCTACATTATTCTTCAACTTCTTTCCATTTTTTGATTTAAATTTATGATTTTAGAACCAAATTAATATCGGTTCAAAAATACTTTCATACGTATATTTGTTTTCGGTTTGTATATTTCAAGATAAAAAATATGGGGTTTGTTTTTCGGTTTTATAAAAAGGTAAATATCGGTGCGTTTTTCGGTTACGGTTTTTTAGTTATAATGCTGAAACGGTTTGTAGATATATGATTGTAGTATTAGATTTTTAGGATGTAAAGAATATAATTTAAAAATAACAATTTGAAGGTTGAAATTGTGATTAGTTTTGTTAGTGTCCCAAACTGCCCCGGCACGAAGGAGTGGTACGTGGGCTAGAGGTCACCTCGCTCCGCGCAAATCAATGGCTGGAAAATTATTGCTCCGGGCGTAAGAGGCCGTTTATTGCCTCCAGACATCTGGGGCGCTGCTGGCTCTCCGGTGATGGCGCTCCGCACGCTGTTGCACGGCACGCACACGAAACTGAATGTTTATTTAGTGACATTCCCTAAATGGTTTCTGTTACTTTGACTTTTCGCCTGGCCGTTCGGGCGTTCGGTGTTCGAAGCTGTGGAATTAATGGCGCACGAGAGGGACGGAAAGGAAGGAAAATTGAAAATTTGCAGTTAGGCGTGACGACGCTGTTTACGGCGTACGCAGCTTCGCGATGTCACGTGCGATGGACGCAGGAGACGCTGTCCGCACCTACGCTACATTAACACGCCGAGCTCGGCACGTTCTGGGCCGCCATTTCAATTTTGTTTTAGATTGCTAATTTATTACGGCATTAATACTATTTACACCGACGTCGGTATTGGGTTTGTCAGTTCAATAGAAAACCTAACCCTCGTAACTACAGCATAAATCAACCCAAAAAAATACTCTTACAAAAGGTTTTTTTAATATTAAAATGACAGAAATTTAAAATTTACCTTGGTTGCAAAGGTTAACTGATCACCAAACCAAAATCTATTCCACTGCACTAAAAGTTACAATACTTAAAATAAAACTACACAAAATATGTATACAAACACAACTACAATTATCGACTGACAGATAGTGTAATATGGGAATGCAATCAATTAAACCAATGTATTCCTACGCCAAATACTTGCTAAGTTTCTTGGTGAAACTTCCAACCAGCATTCAAACATAAATGCGCGATTTACGAACAACGTATTTTTAAAAGTATTCGACATATTTTCTACTTCACAAAAAAAAGTGGTGCATATTTTAGCTCTACGTATATTTATCATTTAAATAATGATAACTTAGGTGATACTGTCATTTATTGAAATATAAAATATAGTCTGTAAATGTTTGTAAATGTAGAAATGATATTTATGTAAATAATCCAAGGCTTTAAGAAGATCTATAATCTAGTAATGATGATAAATGAGTGCATGGCCTTTGTGGGAGTTGATTATTTATTTCTCGGAAAGGTCTTAATTATAATTCAATAAGAAAGTAGTTATTGTAGTGTGAAGTATGACAAATGGATTAACTGATTTTTGAAGTACAGGTATTTAATTATTACGGCCGGTGCGTGACATGTTCTTAAAGCAAATAGCAAACAACTAAATATACATGTGGAAATGTAAATATGGAAATGTGGACGACACGCATGTTTCACTGTTTCATACAAATAAAGCAGTAAATAAGGATTTCAGACACGTATTGCATAATTTAATACGAATTCATTTAGAGCAGATCGCTTCTATGATTAGTTGTGCATTTAAATTAGCATCGCTGGATAACTATCACGACGTACACGAAGATTAAATACTACAATGAAAATAATATGCCTTCCACAGCTATCATAGGATAGCTCAATCAACACTCACTTTTTCTCTTTACTGCCATTTCGACAATCTATGACAAAACTCATTTATTCTATTACTTTTATTCATTTGTCACTCGTATGACATTGCCAGTACTTTTTTTTACCACAACGTTTTTCGAAGCTATATATGAACTTTCAATATATTGCATTTTATAATTACACTTACGTACATATATAAGTCAGCAAAATGCATGAAGTATGGTAAAAATAAAAAGTAAATTAATTTGGTGATAGAATATGCAAATTGTGGTGATCATGAAAAATAACTTATTGACGGGTAGTAGATATTGATCGAGTCCTATCAAATGAGCACGAATCCTTGAATATTCATTCAATATTTATTCAATAATTCATTCAGATCGTCTCATCTTTCATTCACGCGACGAACCTTCAACTATTATTCATACATTTATTCCTAATTTGTCCACGCAATCTCTCACACTCAATTTTATCATCTCATGCCCATTAAATAGAATAGCATGAACCCTTGAATCATTTATTCATTCAGCAATTTAGCTGCACCAAACATTCATATTATCTATTCATTTATTTTTAATTAGTCAACGCAATCTCTCAACTTCAAACACATCAAATAAAGTACATAAACCCTTGAAAGCATGAACCTTTGTCATCAACATTCATAATCCTTTTTATAGGAGTTTATTTCATCTTGCGCTCTGACATTTTCCATCCATTTATTGTCTCATAATTAAAATGATATCTTGTCTTTACAAAGTAGAATTTTTCATGATACTAACTTTGAAGCAACGGCAAAAAAATTAGCAGAAAAACAAGTAGCTTTTATGAAAATACATGATGAAAAGTGATGAGTTAAAACAGTAGATAGAGGTCGTAAAGCTGAGAGCAAGTGGATCATCTGAGTCTGAGCTGAGGACATACAAGCTCGGTTGAAGTTAAAGTGCAGCACAGCTTGCTCGCTTGCCTTGGAAATGAAATAAATCTTACTAGATGTGACATGTGCACCTGCAGCGCCGCGACGCCGTCGTGGTCGTACCGAAGACTATCCACTCCAAAAGGATTACGACCAGCATACTGGATAATCATAAATATCATGCACGCGCAAAGTGATCTTGCCTTGTTCAATCAGACCTACTCGTAGAATTAAAGGAAAATATCATTAAGAAACAAAATTATCTTAGTTGTATTATATATGTATGTCATGATGACTTGTAAAATAGCTATTTATGAAACTAGTAAGAAAAGGAAGGTTATTACCTTACGCACGTGAAATTTGCAGAATGAGGCATAGCCGAGTTATGTAAACACATAAGTAAGGTAATAACCTTATTTCCTTACTAGTTTCATACAATATTTTTTCTACTTCCGTTCTAATAAATACGAAAGAGCGTTTTTGAAATTATGAAATTTTGACATATTAATGACAGTTATAAATTCAAAAAATAAAAAAATAACACATCAGAATTCGTCTACCAAGATATCTTAATCTTTTCTTCTACTTCCGTTAGGAAATAGACGTTTTATTTCACTTATTTGAGTTAAGTAATGAACTGCATTATTTAACTAGTGAAATAATGAGGTAAAATAGCAACAGATATCTTGGTAGACGAATTATGATTCTTATTCTTTTATTTTTTGAATTTATAACTGTCATTAATATGTAAAAATTTCATAATTTCAAAAACGCTCTTTCGTATTTATTAGAACGGAAGTAGAAAAAATATTATATGAAACTAGTAAGGAAATAGGTTATTACCTTTCTTATGTATTTACCTAACTCGGTTATGCCTTATTCTGCAAATTTCACATGCGTAAGGTAATAACCTTCATTTCCTTACTAGTTTCATAAATAGCTATTATGTTGCTATATTACCTCATTATATCACTAGTTAAATAATGCAGTTCATTACCCAACTCAAATAAGTGAAATAAAACGTCTATTTCCTGACGGAAATAGAAAAATTACATTTCCCTGACTCAATTTAGTTGTGATAGTAACCGCTTCCCTTATTAGTAATGAAATAAAATAATTTATTTCATTATTAAGGGAAATGGTTACTATCAAATCTAAATTGAGTGAAGAATATGTCATTTGACATGGTGGCCACGGGATCGTGATGAGCATTTGCAAATACAACTTCGAGTCGCAATATTTTTTAACTCTAATTCAAATTTCGCAACGCTATCCACACCATCGTACTTCCGAACAATAAAATAATAATAATAATAAATAACAAATATTATTCAAAAAGCTAGTTAACCTAGAAACATTTGTAACTAGTCCGAAATTCGAAAAAAGATTTTGAACCCAAAGGTTTCGTATTAAATCCTAGCAAACAACTATAAAAACAATAAACAATAACAAACAATAAAATAATAATAATAATAAATAACAAATATTATTCAAAAAGCTAGTTAACCTAGAAACATTTGTAACTAGTCCGAAATTCGAAAAAACATTTTGAACCCAAAGGTTTCGTATTAAATCCTTGCAAACAACTATAAAAACAATAAACAATAACAAACAATAAAATAATAATAATAATAAATAACAAATATTATTCAAAAAGCTAGTTAACCTAAAAACATTTGTAACTAGTCCGAAATTCGAAAAAAGATTTTGAACCCAAAGGTTTCGTATTAAATCCTAGCAAACAACTATAAAAACAATAAACAATAACAAACAATAAAATAATAATAATAATAAATAACAAATATTATTCAAAAAGCTAGTTAACCTAGAAACATTTGTAACTAGTCCGAAATTCTAAAAAAGATTTTGAACCCAAAGGTTTCGTATTAAATCCTAGCAAACAACTATAAAAACAATAAACAATAACAAACAATAAAATAATAATAATAATAAATAACAAATATTATTCAAAAAGCTAGTTAACCTAGAAACATTTGTAACTAGTCCGAAATTCGAAAAAAGATTTTGAACCCAAAGGTTTCATATTAAATCCTAGCAAACAACTATCCATGATTGGTAATTACAATAGTAAAATTATTTGATCCAGCGATTTTAAATTTATTGATAAATTACAGTTCCAGTGTTACAATTAATAATTTTCCGAGTGTTTAATTCGTGTAAAATGTGTGCCGTATCATAGGAAGCAATCTGCATGAAAATCAGCATCACCAGCTGTTGACTATGCAATAGCCGCTATAGCATCCACCAAATTGCAAATGACATTGTGTGTGTGCAATATTAGCGAGTGTTTGCAGCTGCACGCAATAGAATCCACGTACGTCAGGCTTTTAAGCGCATTACGTCACATGTCGCACATCAAGCTTTGTCCACATGGGACACACAAGTATCTATGGAAACGTATCATAACACCATCACTTTGCTCGAGAGAGTCGAGTAAAGAACACCGCAAACGTATCAAACACGACTCTTGGCACTTTCAAACGCGACATGTAAATTGGGTATTTGAAAACCGACGAGTGATGTGTTTTGGGATTATGTGTACATACGTCGCGTTCAACGAATCATAAACAAGTTTAGCTAGATCGATGAGCTGGCTAGCTATCACTAGCTTACTATTTTCTATAGTGTAACACGAATCTTCCTATATTAAATATTTTTAAATTATTTCAGAGAAAATAATACGACGCTACAGGCGCGGTGGCCGAGCATGTTAAGGCACATCTCTTAACATACTGTGACGTCACCCAAGCCAAGGTTCGTCAGTTCGAATCCGCCTGTCGACAATGTGTGATTTGTCGTAAAATATAAAATACAGTTACATGTATTTATCACACTCGGGCGCTATAAGCTAGTCACTTATACGCCTTAAATAATGTAGTATTTGACTACGAAAACTGGCAGTACGGCAGTGTAAAAACTGCGGCTCGGTGTGTCCGGTAGGCCCAGGCCCGATTTGGGCTGTAGCGCCACAGATGATGAATACGACGCTAATTAGCAGCAAGAAACATTGTATTAAGCATAATCATCATGCTAAGATAATAAGTGGATAATTTTCGTGTCAAAATGCCAGTTTGACATTTAAATATATATATATACTAATATATCATAACTTGATTATTTTAAGCTAAATATAAAACCTAAATTATTTTTACTTCTTGTGTTGGTGTCGTTACGATTTTCTTACCGAATCTGCCATCGAGCATTAATTCATATCCGGGAATTTTTATATCGTGCATTCCAACAACGTATTCTGTACTTGAGTTCCACTCATGTAGATTAAAACGTTATTGGAATGCACACAAAAAAATGTCTCACAAATTATTTTAAAGAATTCAATTTCTTTGCTAGTAGCAAAGCCATTCAAGAAAACTGATATTAGTTCAAACTTCTAGTCCTATTGTCAAACAAACCAAATGGACAAAATGATAATTTATTGATGAAATCTGAAGATGCCTAAATGTGATATAATTATTAATCTATACTAATGTAGTTAATTTTGCTGAATTGGATGGTGCAGAATCGAGGTTCATATTAAATGACTTTCAGTTATGTGAAAAATATTGAATTATATTTTTATTTTTTAATCCTAGCACCTAAAATATTATGAACGCATAATATTAATAAAAAATATAAAATAAACACTTGGCTAAGTCTCACAAAATTCAGCCTCAAAGTCACCTTATGAGGGCGTCTATGGTTACTAACTGTGCTGGCCAGCCTCTGACGATGCCCTCATAAGGTGACTTGGAGGCTGAATTTTGTGAGACTTAGCCAAGTGTTTATTTTATATTTTTTATTAAACCTAGTTTCACCAAGTGTATGGACGACAATGAATTTTGTCTTTGTTGTTAATTGCATAATATTAAATGTGAATTATTTAATGTATAACAATTTAAACTAAATTGTGTATGAAGTAAATTCTAGTATAAAATTATAATGAGAAAATAATTTAAAAGTGAATTCATCCAAGCATGAAATCGTTTTAATAACAAACAAGTGTAAAACCAGATGTAATTCTTGGAATATTTAAAATTTTCACATACATTTTCAAAATTTTGTTCGCATTGGATGCATATTACAACAGGTTTCTCGTTTATAATAAAATAACTGAAATTTCTCAGATCTCATTTATAAGATCGTAATGTAATAAATTGTCTGATTCTTGGAAAGTTCGTTAGAAGGCGCACGTGCCACAAAAATAGTAGAAAATTCTAATTGAATTTGTAAGTCGAACACGCGAACTTTCAGCATATGAAAAATTGAAGACGTAAGCACGTTGTAGTCGCTCATTGATTCTCAACCTTTTTTAGATCCAGGAATGCTTTTAATATTAATAAATAGATGAAGCTAACTTATTGTTCTTGCTACCCTAGAGTAGTTTATTTATATTTTAAGCCGAATTCGTACTAGTTCTGTGACAATTTCTTTACAAAAAAAATGTCAAAATATACCAGAAATAAATAAAATGGTGTGATGATTAATATATTATTTATTTAATCATTCAGATTTGCAATTGTAGTGTACAATTTGTCCTTTCTCTGATTTATGGTGTAACGTTTGGGATTGTTTTTAAATATTTGATTCCATTTTTGCGTTTCGATAAATTGGAAATGACAGATATTCAAAATGGACATGCTCTTTTTTACGTTTAGAACGTAATGTATTCTGGGAGAACAAAGGTTCAACGATGCATATATTTAAAAGTTAAACAGGGTATTTGAGGTATTGGAACGGAATTTTTTTCTTTGATATAGGTTTATATCTTTCCAAAAATAAAAACATATTATACGTTGCTAGATTCAACTTACATATTTGAAACAAATGAATTGATGATAAATAATTATGACATTTCAGATTAATCACTTAAAATAATTACTATCTGTCATATTTTTTATGGTGATTTAATCAGCATATACCGACAGAGATTATCTTGAGTTTTAGATAAAATTGTTGTACGAAACCTTCAATCATATCCATTCATTTAATTCTAAGTCGTCCATAGGATCTTTCATCCTCAATTTCTCCAACATACATTTGTTTTACCAATCTTTCATTCAAAAAAGAGGTGGTTTTATTATGAAACGTCGATTTAAATCCTTAAATTTCAGGGTCCTAAAATAATACGAATACGTATATTATTGAAATAATTTTAAAAATTTGAACCTTGAATATCTAAATCTCAAAAACTAAAAGAAATATTTAATGCGTTATTATTTACGAATACCATGAGAGTTTAAAACATTATTGTCTCAGGTCTCAAAATATGGAAAACCAAAACTATTTTGAAATACGTTCCTCATACCTAAGCCATCATTTATTGTGTACTCGTAGATTGAGTTTATTAAACCTGTACCTAATGTTAATGTAAGAAGTGAAAAGATTTTGAGAGTAAAATTGTGGTTAAACGAATAATACTCCAGGTGAAATATGAGCACAATATGCATTATAATAACGACCTAATTAATTAAGAACGAAAAGTAAAATAAAGTGAATATCTGCACGTTTCATCTTGGGCTGAAATTTTGTTTGTTGTGTATTTCCATAAACAGCGATAATTAATCTTTGGGGGTCCGGGTAATAACTCCATCGCATGCGGCAGCGTCTGCCCCGTGACCTGGCCACTTAGCCAGCGACTTAGCGGCGGACACGGTGAACTATCCGTCAGCGTTTGACACCGAGCCGTGTACAAACACGCTTAATCACCGCCGTGTTCGCTCGTGTTCACTCCGGACTGTTACGGGCTGCTCTGCTCTCCTCTGTGCTACTCTCTGCTCTGCAGGGACTTCACCCGGACTTGTAAAGGCTTACATTTGCATCTGTCCACCCGGAGCCGCTGTGATCGATTTGACTTATGCGATTCGTAATTAAGCGAATGTCGATATTGCCACGATTTACCTGATACATTTTTCTTTTCCGTTCTATACAAAATGTCTCAAAATGATTGCAACAAAAATTAAAGGTATATATTATTTGATAGTAATATAAATAAATAATAAATATATTATCACGCCTTTTACCCATTACTGGGTATGGCACTCTGCCTAAGCAGATCTCGGTAAGTGATATTCTTACAGTCGTCAAATCAAGGCCCCCAAAGATATTAGTGGAGAAGGAGCCACAGGGGTAATAAAGAATAAATTTATATCAAATTAAATCTATCGTACAGAGAAGTCTAGTAAAAATGTTTCATGGCTTGGAAAGTACTGTGTTACGCATAGCAGATTTTTATTTATAATAATAATTTAGGAATATATGCCAAGGCTGTCAGTTGAAATTTTCTGTGCATGGCAATCAAAAATTAATTATCAGTTTTATTTATCTAGTACGTATTTGTTTTATTATTTGTTAAAATGTTACCGGTAAAACATATTTGAATATTAATTACAAATATTTTTGACATCAATACATGATCCAGTTTCACGGCAAATATTCGTAGTCAAGTAACAGTAGCCATGATATTTTGTATATATAAATTTCACGGATGAAGCGTATTAATAACACTTTCCGAGATTTATTTCGATGATTTGGAATAGCTCGCGAAACATTTACAATGAATAATGCTCAGCAGCAAATTCCGTAAGCTATCACATACAAAGCACTTTAACAATTCATCTGCAAATATTGCTGTGGAACGTTTTGTGGTTTGTTCCTTTCCCGAACCGCGAGTCGCGCGACCCGGTCGCGGTGCTGCTGTGTGGATTCCGTCCTTGCCAACGGCACGTTTGCACTTTTGGCTACCGTCAACCCAGGTGTCAAATCACCACACATGTGCGAACAACTTACATTGAGGTAAGTGAAGATGACTGCTTTTATGGCTCAATTCCACATCCAGTAATTGGTGATGATATATTTCTTTATTTTCAGTTTATATTCTTGTAATATATTTTTCGTAATACATGCACAAGAAACACATTCTTATTCTCTAATTTTAGAAAGAGAAACACAGCCTTTTTCCATAGGGAGAGAAACATTATGTTTCTCTCCCTAGGTAGCATCTTTCTCTCCCTAGGTAGCATGTTTCTCTCCCTAGGTAGCATGTTTCTTTTCCTAAAGAGATGTTTCTCTCCCTAGAGACTACGATTATTAGCTGTTTGCGGCGTTTCCTAGGTAAAAAGTTACGCAACCCATATTTGACATTTGTCCCGATAAGACAGTAATTTTTGTGCACTTGTTACGAAAAGTATAATATGCTTTACGGGAGAGTGCGATTATCCCTTGTGTGAATTTGGCAAACCTCGACTTGCTTGTTTCCTTTCCTTGATGCATAAGATACTATTTCTACTTTATTTCATATCTATGTCTAGTGTTAAATCAAATTTAATTAGGTATAAATTCCATATATTTTAATAAATTAATTTTTAATGCTCCGATAAATTAATTGATTTTCGGAGATCAACTCAAATGTTGGATCTTTTGATGCTGAAATTGATAAACAAGGTACCAAACTATAGTTTTTTTGGGTATCTGTTATGAATAAGTTTGGTTGACATTTTGGTTCTCGGATATTAGTTTTGGTGATAAAAGACAAATATTTAACAATTTCGGGGATCGTTATTGTGAACGCTTTTATGTGGAATTAGGTATGACGATATTTCAGTATGAATAGAATTAAAATGTAAAGAAAGGCAAAGCGGATGATGGTGAAGAGTAATAAGAGAATATAGTGTCTTGCAAGTGGAGCATGAGTATACATAAAGTGAAGCTGAATGGTGAAATGGGTAGAGGAAACAAAGGAGTTAGAATTGAGCTAGTTAATTGGTACATGCATTCATGTTATGAGGGTGTAACACTAGACATCACAATGCGTTATTTATTGCCAGTTTTGTTAGTCTCAAGAGTGTGTAAGTCCCGTTTTAAGTAGACTGCGTGCTGTATCTCTGTAATCTTGCTACACCGTGTTATATGTGTATGTACCTACGTTATATATGTATTTAAGTACTTCGTGGTGTCTGCCCTTCTACCACGATTTAAGTGGGCCATTCTGTGTCAGAGGCGGGCTACAAAATATCACTGAGATTTACAAATTTATACTTATTGCTTTCATATCTTAGAAATTGGTCACATAGTCACCATATTCTCTTATCGCTTTCGCAAAATACTATCGCAGTATTTTACAATTGTCAACAGATTTAAAAGATCCGGGTTAAAATAAAAGAATAATCCAAATTTATCTCTAAACTATATTTAAAAATATTTTTATAATAATGTTAGAATTGTGTAATAAGTCTAAGATTCGTAAAATTGTAAATAATGAACAAAATCACATCAATATAAGTACAAAATATTTCAATTATGTTACGATTTTATTCATCATTTGCAGATTTTATAAATCTATACAATTTATTAATTTAAACAATATACCACTGTATGTGATTAAAGCGACGCTTGCCAGAAATGCATTCTTTTTCAGAAAGTCAAATCTCCTTTCTTTAATTTCTTCAAGTCTACGAAAGAAATGAATTTATGGTAACTGGAAAACTACGGTTGATTAGACATTAGCTGCATCCAGATGATATTTGCCAAAAGAATCATAAATCTTATATAAATTCTGAAAAAAAAACTTTCTGATATACTTATAGTAGTGAAAAAATTATTATGAAAATTTATTGCCGTGCAAGCGATCAAATTAAATTGAAATAAAAATGAAATATGGACGAATATTTCAGATTAATCTCTAGTGGTCAGTTGCATCAACAAAACTTAAATTTTAAACTTAGTTTAAATAAATAATTGGAGATCGAATATTTGCCAATAATATCACTGATTCCATACGAGTTCAAATTGCTTGTATTAATTTAAATCAAGTTTAAAATGAAAGTTTTGTTGAATAGAAATGTATGAAAAACGATTGAGTAAAATAATTTGCACGGCACTGGAGTGTCGTAAGTTCTGTCGCGTAATTCCGGTCGGAATCCGGTAAGTGTAAGTTGCGATGTTTCTCCTGGCGTATTCCTATTCATTATTCCAATATAGCCACTAAATATATATGCCGATGTGTAAGAAACAAGCGTAACGACCTTCATAAAACTTTGATTATAATGGAGATTAATTAGTACAAGTTTAATGTTTACAACGGAATAAAAGATAATCCCTTTTGTGTTGGATGCACATGAAAGCGCGTAAGCCCACGTTCCCACAAATGTTAAGAGCAAAGACCGCGTGCGTGCAAACTCCACGAATGCTTCGATCTTACTCAGGTTTATGGGATTAATATTGTTTTTATGTACCCGCACGAAAGCTAATTGTTACCGTCTATAAAAGTTTTAATGAGCATTTTTGCGATAACGACGCTTAAAGGTAATTTGCTGCTTGTGTGCTCTACTCAAATCGGCGGTAGACGACTTGCCACCAACCCGCATCCGCTGTTGCATTGTTTCTTGATGGAATGGTTCAATGGTGTCGTTTAAATGGAATTAAATTTTAGAAGCAATTACGTGTAAATGTTATCGTTAGTTTTAATATATACAATAACAATTCATTGCACGAGTTTTAGGTTTAACTTACATGTTCTATCATTAAATGTTAAGCTTTTGTTTTGTTACTAACCCAAAATTATTTATTTAGTACCGTAAATAATTTTCCAATATCTAACATGCCTTATTATATAAGCTATTTTCATTGCGATTCCAGCAACCGACAAACTAATTTTCACCACATTAAAATTAACCCTGTGGCTTCCTTCATATTAACATCTTCACGCGCAGGGTATCACACCCAGTAATGGATAAAATGTGGACAAAATTATTATCACCTAATTAACAATGATGACTATTATATTCCTTGTTTATCTTCTAAAATAATTAGGGCGCAAATAGAGCAGCTAATTTTAGGTTGGCAGACACTTGCTACAGAATCTGAAATCATTTGGTGAATCTTCCATTCTTGGTGCTGAGGACATTGGGTTCGATTTCGTTGGCTCATTCACAGCCAATTGCTAACTGACAAAGTTCTTGGCATAATTACAGTAGTGAATTGAAAATACAATGCTGCACATTTTCACAACTTTGCATGACCTGAAATGTGCATATTCAAGTTTCTGAACGAATATTAGATCTATAAATTTTATGTAGAAACTTTTTTAAATATTACTAAAGTTTGTCTAGAATTATTGAAATATAATTTTGCCAAAAGCAACTAGTGTTTTAATTATACTCTTAAGAACCCGAACCTTATTTATTACATAATTTTTTAATACAATTTTGAATTGTACATATTTATTTGCTAATCTGCACAATATATAGAATGTGTTGTTCCTGTAAGATGCTTGGAAAATATTTAACAATTTTCGCGTCTTGGCAAAAGGACAATCTCCACGCACAGCTTCACATCGCGCGAAGATGAAGATCACGCGATAATAACAGAAGTAATTATAAAGTTTGATGGTAGAGCGGAAATGGAACGAGTGCAGCTGTTTGGACGTCGTGGCGGCAGCGCCGAGAACACGCAGTGAACGTGCTACTGATATTAAGACGCCGGGACGCTGAGATTGGGTTTGCACGTGCTCGCCAACATCACGTGTAGGTGATAAGAACAAAGAATTAAACTGTATGTAAATAATAAATGTGGGTCTTCGTTGTCAAATATATCCTATATTTTATTTTAGAGAAAAATACTTCTTGCAAATTAATTCTAAGTATTTTTTATTTTCAGCATTTTGTACAATACCTCCATATTTTATCAATACATTTGATTATCCTTGAATTCGTAGAAATAAAGATTTTATCTAATATCAATTTGCTCGAGTGATTTTGTTACAAGCCAAAACAAAAAATGCTTGCAAATATAAATCTAAGAGGTCACGCATCATTTGGGAAGATAATTTTTCGAGATAAATAAAGTAAAATAACATTGTATCAAAATGACAGCATAAAATAAAAAGAAAATAATATTTTGTCAAATTGACTGTACAATTACCTGGTGATAGGATTTACCTTAGTAACGGGAAATTATCATAACAAATTATATAATTGCCGCTAATATTTTGACATGAATTATGAGTGGTTATGGGCATAGAAATATAGCGAGTGCACAGAACGTGTTGTAATTCCTATTTCCATAATAACGAATTTAAATTCATTGCTTGACTATTACCATATCACGAGTGATATTTTCCATGAGACTTTAACAAGTAAAAAATTCTTCTGTAGAAACAATTCTACATCGTGAATTTGCCTTTTCGATAGGTTTTTCAATTGACGTTTATAAAAATAGCATTTATTTTATTGGTAACCAAGGAGATTTAACTGCAGTAAATACATTATTTTTAGAAGGTGCTGAATATAATAAATAAATATTGAAAGATATTTTTGATAGAATTTTTTTGTATGAAGAGTGATTTCCCAGTTACCGTAGCCTCACCTGTCTTTTGCAGACAAGAGCTCGGAATTCGAGTGCTATTTTAAAATCCCCGGTAGCTTGTTTAAAAAGCTGACGGTGTTGAAGTGTCACTCGACAAAGAAACACGAATTTATTCACCGGCTATGAAAACAACGACGTGCTCTCTTCAATCTTATATAACGCGCACTTTTACGCCCAGGGAAGTGATTGCTTGTATCGATTTTACACTAACTTGCACAGATTTTTTTAGGCAAGTCATTAAAGAAAATTACATACTTTTTACCCATTCTTTAGTAGGGCGCAACTGAAATTTGGCACAAGAAATTTCTGCTGTGAAATGTAATAACATAACGCTATATCCCATCAAATGGGGTAGCACGAGCCCTGAACAGATTCACTTATAAGATAAACAGCATCCTCACTTCAACTACATTCATAGTTACCTCATTTATATTCATCACGCAATAAATCTTCAATTACATCCATTCATTTATATTTATACACTTTTTCATTCTTCTCTCATTCGACTTACTAGACTATAAAATAATATTTTTTGATATATAGTTGTCAGTAACTATCATGTGTTCGTTAGCACACCTCTGAATGTACGCGTCGTTTAGGGCGTGTCCCGGTTTTCTTATTTCACTCCGACTCAAAGTCACGTTCAATTACCGAACACATTAAATTATTAACTGCACATTACCCGTGAATTACCGTTCATAATTCATAAACGGAAGATCGAGATAAGGGTGCGCCGGAGGCACGTGACGTATATACACGTGGCACAAGCATACACGAGCGCAGCTTGCGTGTCTCGGTCACCTTCATGCCAACACTACACCTGTCCTTCATCCGACGCAGTAATGATTTCATTTGTTCCACACACTTCGATTATGATGACATGCTTTATAAGAAATTAAAAGAAAGAAAGATAGCATCATATGTAATTTCAATTTAGTATCTGAGAGCTTTGCAATAGCAGATCTTAGTAGGATATGTTTACACTGAATTAGTTTTACATAAGACCATCACCTAAAATTTTGCAAATGTGTAATGTGGCTCAGTGGTATCGAGTCGGTCTGTGGATCTTGAGAATCCTGGTTCGATCTCCACAGCCGACAAACAATTTTCACCAAATCTACCCCTGTGGCTCCCACTCCCCTAATATCTTTGGGGGCCGTGATTTAACGGCTGTTAATCGCACTTCCCGCGAAACAATATATCACTTACCGAGATTTGCTTAGGCAGATTGCCAGACGCAGTAATGGGTAAAAGGCGTCATGATATATTTATTTTATATTTTTATTTGTGTAATGATGAACTCAAACTTATTTGGTTTTAACTCGCATATACAATTTTTGGTGGAGGCGCTTTAATAATGAAAGCAATATAATATCAATTAAATGAGTGACATATTGTACTTTGATTTAATGCTGATAATTTCGTATGATCAAGGTATCAACCAATTATAATGTAAATTATTATTACCAGCCGTCAATCACAGATGTAAATGAATAATTATTAATTCATGTTAAAAAAAAATGAATGAGCATATTTGCTTTGTGAAATACTTAAGTAAAAAATGTGTTGTATAAATTTGGTAGCAGGACAGTAGTGTCCTTGGTCGTCCATTTGTCGTAGGACACAGGAAACAGGAACAGACGCATTCCAAATCTCGGCACGCGGTTAGGAGGTACTTTCGCCGGGCGACCGTCGTTATGAAAGGAATGTTTCGAAATGGACACCGGACTGACGTAGGCGGCGGTGTCAGCGGCGGTGGTAGCGGCGGTGATAGCGGCGGTGGTAGCGGCGGCAGCTCCAAGGACCAGGTTATTTTGGAGTGCTAGCCAGGCCGAGCCACGACAGTCACTCTCAAGTCCACTTGGCGTGACTAGAGCCGTTGTTGGTGGAGGCAGCGTGCATTAGTGAGATCTGCGTTACACAGACAACGTGTGCTCCAGATTCTGCAACGTATGATTGTAATGCGGGTTATGCCCAAGGGTTTACGTATTACGTTAATTAGAAATTCCCAGAAATGTACTTTCATGGTTGCCACTGCATTCATCACTGCTACACTTAACTGCCACTACTGTTATACTTATTCATTGCATTTGTCCCAGGAAACTTAGCTGATATAATAAATCTAACGTAAATACAACTTCGCGAGATATACGATTATTTTAAATTGCATCTCTTGTAATTTCCTGCGCAGTCAGAGGAAAATGCAATTGGAATGCCATTTGGTTGGATATACGTATCTACTAAAGTTCAATGAAATGTGAACTTTGCTGAACTTTCTTGTCTTTGTATTCGATATTGAACTTTGATACTCACATATCTATTAATATTAATTATTTCCTCACTCTATATTACATCTGTTCACGCTACGATAAATTATAATTGTTGCTAGACGAGATGAGACGAGACCAGACGGTTAGTCATATAAGTTTCGTCTAGGTTTTCAACTGCTCTCGACTCGAGTCTCAACAAGAGAGTTTTTAAGGTCACATGACTATAACATTTAAAATAGAATATTTCTATTAAGTGTATTTAACATCCTGTAGTAATATTTAAGACTAAAAATATTATGAATTTATGATTCACTGAAACTCTTTTAACTGATAGGCATTTCGATGATGAATCCATCATCATCAGCAATATTTAACTTAAATTTTATTTTACATAATTATACAATTATCACACATTCAAAATATACTTTTTGCAAATTTTGGTTTAGAAATAAATGATTTTTTAAATTATTGTTTCCGGAACGAGAGTAGTCTTTTTCAGGTGGTTTCATTTTACGGTAAAAATTATATATCCTGAAAACTGAGCGATAATTATAATTAAAAAACAAGACAAATGACCCTGAGGCCATAGTGACTAAATTCCTGTCAGTGAGTGTAGTTTAGTTAAACACGCGACGTGATTCTTTTTGTTCCGTGAAAATTTTCAAATCGGAATTGAAATTAACATCTTATTATTATTTGAATATTCAAATATAATGGTTGTTATCAGAACATCAAAATAATCGAGTTATTCAAGGGTCTCGAGTTTTGCAGCAACAATTGAGAGATATTTTTACAATTTATATCTAGAATCTGAAGTATTTAGATACAGTTGTATCTATTGGCTAAGAAATGAAATCTTGAAGAAAATAAGGAGCGAATGTAGTAATTTGTGTTATAATAATCTGAAGGAGAATATGGGATTAAATGAGTTTGTGAGAGCAGAAAATCAAAAGAAGAAAAATAAGGTAAAGGAATAAATCACAAGTAATTCTGGCGTCAAATTGCTTCGAAATGAGATTAGCAAAGTTACGATTTCCGAAGTCGTAATACCATACATCTTATCTGTCAAGTTATAATAACTGTCAGTGAAAGAGGAAATTTGTAACGTATAGTCAGGTGTATTATCTGCTAATCCTCAAGCAAAGAGTGAGAGAGGTGACATTGTAGTCCCGTCAAAACGCTCCCCCTTTTAATCCGGCTCGACGGGATCAGCCTAATGAGCAGAGTCAAGTGAACCGGCGCGCAAAGAGGAAATGAGAAGAAGATTGCCAGATATTTTCTCGAACCATGCGAGGAATCCAATGCTTGCCGTATAACGGCGACGATATAAGAAAAGGGGATTAATAAAGAGGCAATAAACGATATATAGTCTGGGGACATTCAATGCGCAGGCGTGCCACCATACACACGAACATGCGCGTGTGCTCCAACACAAAAGAATCTAGAATTATAAAAGCTGATTTATGGCTGCCCTGTCCGGGCAGGTCGGGAAATATTTTTGCGTTCATGCGAAAGAAAATGACAAAATCCGGAAACAGGACGCGCGCCCTAACGTACATTGGATACGTGGGACGTACGTCCGGCTGCATGGACGTATCTAACAAAAAATTTCAACAGGAATCAATAGAAAATATCCTTTATAATAATATCAATACAATTCAAATGAGATCATACAACAAGAGCATTAATTTCAAAATATTATTAATGTGTAAGTACTAAATTTACAAGGTGTGATATTGAGAGTGTGAAATTATATGAACGCCGTAGCAATTAATGGAAATAATGTTGATGCAAGACAAGACCGAGGCTGGTCTCGAGTTTTGCGATAGCACTAAATAGATGAATATGACTGCAGGATTTTTGTGCAAACGGAAGATGAGACGTTCTTGTATGAAAGAAATGATTAATGTCAAAAGGAATATTTGGCGATGATTAATTGCTAAATTAATCTAAATGATAAACATTCAATGAATGGTTCAGAGCGTTATGATTTTGATATTCAAATTATTTTAGTTTAGTTTAGTTTCATGCATCTTTTTAGTTGAAGCAATTTTCGTTAAATTAATTTGGGAGTTTATTAGCAGTAAATACATTTGCCGGATCAGTCAATATTTGTAGCTTATGCTATACAGAAGTATTTTTGTTTGAAAACTTGTGTTCCTCATTCGTGTCTCCGCCTATGGTGGTAGTTCGTGCACGCGAGCATAGATGGAACCTATCAGCAGTGTAAGTGCCCCCTGGGGGACCGGAAGACGGCTCTCTCTGTGCGCGGATTCCGCGTGACCGGCCGACGGAAGTAACGGTTCCCCAGCTCCATCACCCAGACACTATCCACCTTCACCTCTTCCTCTACCCTTTGGGAATGAAAGAACTTGGAGGGTTTGAGGACATAGGTATAATTAGGTTCGTTTTTACGTCTCGCCCGTTTTATTAAGCCTTCTAAGTGCCGTATAATCCCAAATGTGAGACGGGGACGTTTGATGAAGAAACGATAATTAAGAAATGGCAGAAGGCTGCACGCGAACACTTGATTGAGATGTATGTGTTGATATATCTACATCAGATTCGATTCACGTCATTAAGAGTATTGATTTGTTTACTGATATAAGTAAATAAAATTTATTTCTAGATTCTGAGACGTCAACAACAACGCCCACAATAATATGCGTAGTTTCCGTAAATTGACACAATATTTTTCCTGACTTTTATTTCAGATCGAAATTGATATTAAAGCTATTTATAAAACATTAAGATTATTTATAAATTTGTTGTCTAAATTATAACTTAACTTTGTATGTTAGGTATTCGTACAGATTTAAAATTAGTAGAGTTCGCGAAGTAAATTGTCAAGCTTTGTATGTAAATGCGCAGTCCGTGTATGCTAGATGGTAGAAAGTAAGTAAATGTAAGTAGACTCTTATGATAATGTTAATTACAACATGAAACATTAGCGACATTTGCATGTAACAAGACAAAGAGAAATAGGTACCCTACAAATCTCTAGTTTGCATGCAAGCTGTAGTAATTATTAATATTTAAAACAATAAGAATTTAATTAAATTTGTCCTAAATAAACTGTAACCGCAAAACAAAAACATGTCAGTTACACATAAATATGTAGATCCGCAATTTAGTGAAGCATCGTGAGGTTGTCTTCCCTCTCGCGTGTTATGTACGAACTACGAAATTACGTCGACGGCATGGCAACTAAGTAAACACGACGCGGTGCGGCGCGCACTTGGCGCAACACAGCGTAACACAACGTATTACGATACTACGACGAAACGTTCGCACAGGCGACACACTTGAGTTATTTCATCTTCAATACTACATGCCATGCTTGACAACTGCGATATTGAAATTATTTTTCTGCAACTAAATTGTGAAATTCAAATTGAAATTTTCCTGCAAATTATTTTTGCTTTCTCATAAACAAAAACAAATAAATACTAATATATATGTCGTGCCAACAAATTTTTATTTTAGAAGGACCCTGAGAAACAATTTATAAAAAAATATAATAATCGCATTTTTATTCTTTTCTTGGGTGCAGTATTATTCTGAATAAGAATCTTCATAATTAGGCCTAAAAATGATATAAATGCAGAGTCGATTGGGGAACTGAAACCACCCTACTTAAATGGCCACACAATATGTGATAGTAACTAATTTTGTGGATTTCAAATAATGAAGATTATAGACCACAACGCTGTAAAATAATAACGAGGGTCGCTTAATAATTTGATAGACCCAACCCTAAACATTCAAACATATTGAATTTTCGTAGCTATTTCCTGTTTCTACTAAATTTGCTCTAAAATTCTAAACAGAAATAGTAATAAAATAAATTCTAAGTTAACTAAATCCTTTTTATAAAAAGAAACATCAAATGAAGTAAAAACTTCTGTTGAAAATTGTTTGAGAGCAGCAGGAATCAAGAGCAGCTAAGCCCAGAGCAGGTTTTAGAATATTTCAATAACATTTTAAAAGTATTAACAATTCTTCGACTTGCAGATGAAACAGGATGTTTATTTAATTTTTAAATTATCAAAATTTCGACATCACTTTAGCCTTCATCACAGTCAAAAGAATCATTTGAATATTTTTTAACTCCTGTTATTAGAATGTAATTTAATGTACTGATGGCTTTAAATAACATTTTAGTCATAGTTGAAAAGCCGTTGCTTCGAACGTTTTAGTCAGTGCTTAAAATATTAAACATGGGATAAATAAAGCTTCAGGTATCTGTTATTGTAAATTAATCCTACTTTTTAAATAAATTTTTACATTCTTTTGTCGTCTTAACTTGAGAATGAGTACATAATTCGTTTTATAAAGTCTTTATATGCTCCTTTTTTATACACTCGTAACTAAAGAGACGTTTATAAAACTGCTATATAGGTTCTAATAATAATAATCTCTGTTTCAGAGTCATCATAAAATAAAAAGCTTGAAAACTGGGTTGTAAATACTATTATGCTTCTCAGTAAAACTAGTAAACTAAGAATAAAAATATAAATAAGCATCCCGATTGTGTATCGGTCTAACAATTACTGTCAGTATTTTTTTTTTAATTATCTTAAGTAATCCATATTTTCTACTGTTGAACTTTTCTAAATTATTTTTCAGAAATATACTTTAAATAAAAATTATAGAGAACCAAATTTTCTAGTTCACTCTTTCATTTGAAATATTTTTCGCTTTAATAATTCATAAATAAATGACAGACAAGGTATGTTATGCCAAATTTCGGTGTTAAAAGGTGTATAGAAATAGAAGGTAATAAAAGGCAATTTAGAAACGTATGACAGTGGAAAGTATAGAAATTTAAACCTGGAAATTTGTGGACCAAGTCTTTGCTGAAAAAAATTGTAGGGTAAAGTGCGGGCCTGTGGAAGCACTTGAAAGCAAATCCCGAACATTTGGATGTACCGCGTGTTTATCTGTTTAATGCACGTACACACCAAGCTCGGCCGAGGAATTCGCCATTCCACCATCGACACAATATCACTTCGCGAAGCTATTCCGATCCGTCCCGCAGGGAAATGGCGGCGAAGTACACCCACACCACTCGCAAATAGCGACGCATTCCACAAGATGGAAACATCTCATCCGTGGAATATTTATCTCACAAAGTACAAATGCGTATTTGAGGTTCATATTATAATGAATAAGTTATTTATATTTTGCGATGGAACGAACACGTTATGAATTTAATAATAGTCATGAAATTATTCATATACAATATTAATGCGGACTTTTCATAGAACTGCTTGATAAAACTATTTTTGTAATGATTAGTTAAATATAATATGTATTTTCAGAACCTCCACCAAATATTCATATTTACTCGTATAGTAGAAATGTTTCCGCGAATGGACTACATCATTAATCGTCAAAAAAAAAATAAGTAAAACCGTAAGCAACTAAAGCAATATTAAACTGAGAAAATATTATAAAACCGGATGTGCATTTGCAAATACAATTCCTTTGATTTATATAAAGTAATTATTAAATTTCTTAGGTCGCAAGAGTAAAAATATAATTTATTGGTGTACGTTTACATGTTACATATAGTTGTCACTGAGCTGTCAATTAATTCTATTATCTTACATTGTATATTTATTTCAAATCTTTAGCTGTTTTATAAATGGTTTCAAAGAAAAATCGTATTTTTAAGTAATCCACAGATATTTTAAAAACTAAATATAACATTGTAATTTTCGTGCGGTAATGGCATTAAAATTCCAGTCAAGTTAGAAATATATGAACTACCACACTACGGCTATGTGAGTCCGGATCCTGTACTGTAATTGGGATTGAGTACATCATTTGTTTAAATTTGTATGACATCCGTAAATCTTATAAACATATTCACTGCAGTTTGTAATAAATATTCTTAATTCCATAAAGTGAAATAAATAAAATCCAAGTCATTTATGCAATTTATGAAAAGAAAAGCCTGTTGTTGGACACCAAATTAAAAAAATAATAAAGCAGCCCTAATCAAATCGTAGTATGAATATTAAGAATCCAAACAAAGCAGCGAGGCCGTTGACTTTTCATAAAAAGACAAATCGTCTTGGAGTGACTCGGCAGCAGCTCTTTTCACCCACTGAAATTAACAGAGTGGTAAACAAGTTCGAGCGTCAGCGTTACAAGAGAACACTTAATCATAATATCCTCGCAGTAATGACATTTATGACAGACAGATAGACGGTGTTCGCACTAGCGCCGACGCCTGGGCCAACAATAACACTCGAGGCTTCACCACGGCGCCGCGACACGGTACTGTGTTTTATTGAAGTGCGTCGAAGTGCTGTCGAAATCGAGATCGACGCGTACTGTGTATCGGAACAGTCCGTGTTTATTTTAATGAACAAATGAGGAGTCTATAGAATTATTAGGTTAATTTGCCAAAATCAACATGCTTTGTTTTCCATTGCTTCAAGTTGCTGCTTTCAGGTTTAATCTATATTGCTACACGTTTTTACAAAGCAAGGCTCGCTTCGCTCCTACTATACTCAAACAGCAAATTTCTTTTACGACGAATCAAGTTTTAGCAAAGCAGAAATCACCTAAATTTAGATTTTATCAAAGTTCGTTGTGCTCGTCTTTTTCATTACTTGACCAAAGCAAAATTTATTAGTGGATTTTTTTCGTGTCAAAAATGTCAGTTTGATATTTAAAAATTGTTTTACTTGATACAAGTTGCTATGGATATATTATTCTATCATATGTAAAACCAACATTATTTTTTTCTACTTCCGTTAGGAAATAGACGTTTTATTTCACTTATTTGAGTTAGGTAATGAACAGAATTATTCAATTAGTGAAATAATAACATAGCAACACAAAAAAATTAAGATATATTGGTAGACGAATTCTGATGTGTAAATCTTTAATTTTTTGAATTTATAACTGTCATTAATATGTCAAAATTTCATAATTTCAAAAACGCTCTTTCGTATTTATTAGAACAGAGGTAGAAAAAATATTGTATGAAACTAGTGAGGAAATAGGTTATTACCTTACTTATGTGTTTACATAACTCGGCTACGCCTCGTTCTGCAAATTTGACATGCGTAAGGTAATAACCTTCATTTCCTTACTAGTTTCATAAATAGCTATTACTTTTTGTATTGGTATCGTTACGATTTTCTTACCGAGTCTACCGTCGAGCATTAATTCATACCCGGATTTGGTTATCGTGCATTCCAACAACGTAATCTGCACTCGTGTTCCACTTGTGCGGATTAAAACTGTTGGGAATCAATACTCTAGAGTGATTATAAGTGTCAATGTCTTTTAAACGAGTATATATCTTAACAGGCGCGGTGGCCGAGCGTGTTAAGGCACATCTCTTAACATACTGTGACGTCACCCGAGCCAAGGTTCGTCAGTTCGAATCCGCCTGTCGACAATGTGTGATTTGTCGTAAAATATAAAATACAGCTACATGTATTTATCACACTCCGGCGCTATAAGCTAGTCACTTATACGCCTTAAATAATGTAGCATTCGACTACGAAAACCGGCAGTACGGCAGTGTAAAAACTGCGGCTCGGTGTGTCCGGTAGGCCCAGGCCCGATTTGGGCTGTAGCGCCACAGATGATGATATATCTTAAGATACTTGTCTTGTTTTGATGTTCTAAGTTTAGACTTTAATTAAAAATTGTAAGACATGAATATCACTAATTTAAAATATTGTAATTGTATTTCCATTTGTCGCGACATATATCATATTTTCGTATTAATGAAAATGTTTAAATGAAACTTTGTTCAAGAACAAAAGCTCTCGAACAAAACGGTGCCCGCATGACCGCATGAACTAGAGATTTCAATTTTAAGTTAAAAATTAAAATGTCACAGGGAAATTGTTCGTCTACTGCGTGAAACTAAAAGCGTTCGTCCCCGACAAAAGGGGTACTGAGGTTGAAACAATCTCGTAACATAATTACGGGCTTTGATCAAGTCTGTTAGTTGGCTGTTCACTTTTTTATGCTTTTTATGCACGTGCTTTTAACCTCGGGCCTAGCTGCGTTCGTTGGGTAATATGCTACAGCAAAATTGGTATAAATAGGTTTTTATTAAAAGCAATCAGGTTTACACACGAATTTCCCTATGTTATTTCTTGTATTATATTACATTTTTTAAAACTGCGTAAATTGAAATAGAGCAGCGATTTTCAAAGTTTAATTTGCAACCTCCCGCAAGAGGGGGAGTCACGAAACCACTGGATGGAGGTCGTTGAATGCTACTTCATCTAAATTGAAAACAATGTACTGCTCGAGAAAGTCTTAATTTATATTTATCAAGCCAAAATTAGGTATTATTTTTTAGTTTGTGGCATCAGACTTAAGCAAATGAGAATTTCAAACAGTGGAGTTTACATATAATTTTAGTCACATATATGAACTACATAATCATTTAGAAACATATATAAATAATTTTCGTGCTAAATATTTCAAATGACAAAATAAAAACTATAAAATTATCTTGACCTAAGGTTTGATTACCACTGGCACGATTTCCTGTTATACATATTTCAGTTTAACTTTCCCTACTGATTTATGTAAACCTAACCAAAGTATCGAACTCGTATGTAACAACCATTTTATCTAAGTAATGTATTAATTAATTAGGAAATAATATAGTTATCAATTTTGTATATACGACGTATATCAAATTAACAATAACCTAATAATTAACTGTTAGTTAGATGAAAACAGAAGACTTCTAGTAGGAAGAATCTGAGTAGACTAGATGTGCGAGAGAGATGGTTAAAGAAAGATCACAATGCTCTGACTTCAGATACAAAGTTTATCCTGTAGTTTCTGATTCTATTCTTATAATGCAAATGAATAAATTTGTCTCATACAAACTTCAATTTGGATATCGCGAAAAAAAAATATATTTGTGATTTTAATCTCAAAGAGGGTAATAGCTCCGAAAAATATAATCAGACAAAAATTTAAAAATACTTGTAATTCACCCATTCGGATCATTTTATTCAATTACAAGTTTTAGTTGTCGAACAAGTCATGTTTTCCACCAACATGTATATCATTTACAAATGCGTACCTCCCAGCAATTTTAAACAGCTAGCGCTCTGGTGGCGTACGGCAGTTAACGAACAAACCAATCATGGACGTTGAGAAAAGTCCGGAGTCCGGTATCGAGTCCGGAGAAACATACGTGTTTAAACACCTAATCGTGCGGTGTGTAATCCTCCTAAGTGATTATCTCGCTTGTAGTCGATTAGCGAGCTGAGCTGCTAATGTCATAAGTGCGATATTGTGCTGCAAGTCTCGCTGGATTTTACACCGAGAAGTAATCAATTGTGCGTGAACCAAGCTTCGCATGTGTCGCGAGAGTGTTACTTTGTAGGATTAATAACGTCATGGATTACGTAATTTATTATCTAATTCATGGGAATTAATTACTTGAAATAATACTGTTTACATTTATTTCATTTCACTGTTCTCTGCTTAAATTTGATTTAGATTTAAAATGGATATATACATATATACATGTATATCCTTGAAACTTTCACTAAACATTTATTTACTAGATCAATTCTAAAATTAATCTTCCCCAAACATTTACTATTCCGTCTACGTCTAAAATTCCTTTCATACAATCTTTTCTCAATTTTTCTTTCCCATTAATTAATTTTTTCCATTAGATTGTCTAGCATTAACCCGTAAAATATGCTCTAAACATTTCTTTATTAAATTAATTCATAATTTAATTATTGTCAAACATTCGATGCTTTTTCTACATCTATAAATCCTTTCATACATACTTTTCTTTATTCCTTCCTTTCATTAAATAAAGTAGTATAACCCATGAAACATTTATACATTAAATCAATTCTACAATCCTAATCTTTGTCAAATATTTTTTACTTCTTCTGTATCTATAATTCTTTTCATACAAACTATTATTTATTTTTCCATCTCAATCATTATTTTTTTACGAATCGAAAAAAAATTGAGTAATATTTATTTATTAAACAATTCCGTAATTAATCAACATTCATAATTTCATCTTATCCAGGATCCTAAATAAATTGGAAAATTTGTCATTTAATATTCTTTTCAAAATGCTATAGTAAATATTTAGAACGAAAGTGTTTCAAAATCTGAGTCACATTTTTACGTGTAAGAAAAAGAATCACACCGTAATATCCCAAAATGGTTCCCCCTGGCATCTTTAGTGTCCTCCGTCCCTACGACGGTTTTTATTCTCCCCTGTTGTATTTCTCTTTATTAGTTTGCTTACTGGAGAGGTAGGAATTTTGTGTGGACAAACGTTAAGTTTTCTGATGATTTCGGGGATTATACGATATGTAGCTAAGGTATGTGTTTAATTGCTCGAGAAAACCGTTCAGTGCTTTTGCTTAATTCGTTTTTACCCATAAAATCTTGAGCCCGTTGGCGTACCTTACCTATTTCTCCCGAGAAATAAGTGTAATTTTTGCACAACTAATTTATGCTTCAATGCTAAAGTTTTATTACGCTAGAATAAATTGTTTAATTTCATAACGTCGGTAATTACGAACTAGAGGAAATTTAATTAAGCGCCGGTATTTTTATATTTATTCAAGCAGAAAATAAATTCTAAATTAAAAAAGTAACGTTCAGAAGAAATATATTCTAAAGCAAGCAGACCTTGGTAAATTACGTTATATTTATTTGTTTATATCGCAATACTTTTAATTACTACGCTATAAACTATAAGAAAACTAAGATATCAAAACTGAACGGGACCTACAATTTGTAGCATACGTTCAGAAATATCATTATATATTATGCTATGAGGTTCATTAAAGAACCAGTCTTCGTAAAATATTCTTCAATCAGCTTCATGTTACATTCATACATGACAAACTGATATAAATAAACTAATGTTTAGCTATTACAGATAAACTTTGAAATTAATAAAGTATAATTAAAGTTAAGTAAAACTAAATATTTGTTTGAAATACTAAACAAACTGTTTACATACTTTTAAATTAAATTGATCGTACCATTATTCAGTTTATTGATTTTTCATTAAAACAACGTTGTTAGTATTTCATAATGTTTCCGCGGAAATTCATTAAAAAGAACAGTCATTTTTATTTTCCTGTAGTCAGCTATAAAATGCGGATAAAATTAAAGTAATTACTAGAGATGGATATTAGTATTATTACTTATTTTTATACGTCAATAATATCTAAAGGTTTCAAACAAATTTTGAACAAAATGCATTTATTTGAATCTACATATGTATTTTTTTTGTGCGAGCCTGTTCCTGATATCTCACTAAATTACAGAAATAAAAAGAAAGAAAAATAATTGCGATTTAAGAGTTAAATTTTGGTTATTATATTTCAATTTTGTATGAGTAAATGTTAAGTTATTTTATGGTATTTGAATCCAACTAAATATAATATTATATTAATTATCCGAGTGCGTCTTGGTGATTTCGGACCCTGTACTGTAATTAGGATTAAGTTCATTTTATTCAGAGTAACATAAATAAATAAATAAATAACCTATGTACGAATATAATATGTAATATTTTTTTTAAATAATTATTATTTTATTACATCGAATTCTTGTAACGTAAAACAAGAAAATATTTGACCTATTTAGAAACCTATTTGTAGAAATTTTCCGACCTAAAATCCCGTCTCCTGTAATTACCTACAAGTTTAGCCTAATTTGCCGTAAAATCGCGGCTCGTGTACCAACAACTAACAATAAAAAGGAGCACTCACCTATAGAGCGGTTTCCCAGCATTTTCTCTGAACCAGAGGACCATGTAGACCCTGTCCTCCCTGGTGTCGGGTTCAATGTCGCATGGTAGAGACGCACTGCGTCCGAGCACGGCGTCCACGGCCACGGTGTTCACTGCAACAGAGGTCAGATCGGCCAATTAGCGACCCTTATCAACACGGAGCGGACGTTTGCATTAAGCGTCACCGCCGTTTCAAAATGTCGTTTGGGTAAATAGCGAGAGTGCGTGCGTGATGCCGTGTTCCATGTTTCAGGGTAAAAGCTATGTTGTGCTGTGTCTGTTCACTGTCCGGACTCTGGACTCCGGACTCCGGAAAGTTGAGGGTGAGGCTGTGGTTTTATGCGAGTCAAGCGGGGTTTTTACCAACTAATGCGAATGTAAATAATTTTACGGATTCAAATCATTCTGTTTGTTTTGCGAGTATGACATGTGTGAGTGAAAGCATTAGTTTACTCTATCTACATATTTTACATTTTTTTTGCAATTATATTATACCGCAATGACTAGCACAGTCCTTTCGAAAGAGAGTGAGGACCAAAAATTACAAAAAAAATATATATCTATATGATTTAAGAGAATGCTTGCAACTAAATACTCTACCGACTTTTATTTAAATTCTTTTCTCTATTAGCCATTTATACACAAGTGGTAAGCTTCCTGAAATAACCGACACTTTTAACACGAGTTAAATACTTTATTTTTTAGCTTTAATTTATTATACTAGTATAGGGTGAGGTAAAAAATGGTATCAAATTGTGCCATGAAAAATAAAGATTGATATAATGTCTGAGCTTACCACAATTGATGACATTTTTCGTTGTCAATTATGACAGATAATTAGAGTCAAATATATGATTTAGAATCTTATTGATTATGGTAATATTTAAACTGTATAGCTTTCACCGACTACCCAAATTAATTATATTTGAACTAATTATATTCATTTCATTAAAACCAGTATGACTGACAAATAAGTAAATAATTTCAGACAAGTATGAAGTTTATAATACGAATAAATAAATAAATATATCATCACGCCTTTTACCCATTACTGGGTGTGGCACTCTGCCTAAGCAGATCTCGGTAAGTGATATATTTTGTCGCGTGAAATGCGGTTACCAGCCGTCAAATCACGGCCCTCAAAGATATTAATGGAGAGGGAGCCACAGGCGTAGATTTAAATTGGTGAAAATTGTTTGTCGGCTGTGGGGATCGAACCAGGGTTCTCAAGATCCACAGGCCGACTCGATACCACTGAGCCACCTACCCCATAAATACGAGTCATAGATAAATCATACAACTAGATGCATATTCTATTTTTTACGACCAAATCAAATTATTCAAATTATTAAAAACACAATTAATAGTTTATTGTGCAAACCATAGAAATCATAAAAACAATAAATGCTACGCTACTATTGGTCAAAATCTATATCATATTGGAAAACTGTGTCATAATGAGTATCATTAAAATAGAGATAATACATATTAATAAGTATATAAAAAACAGGTATTCTATATAATTTGCGTTTATAAAGCTAGCGCTTTCAAATTTCGCCAACTTCAACTTATATCCAAAGAGTAGGATTATATCTGATTGGTTTAGATTTCACTTTAAGTTACTGTAATGAGGACTGAGCTCCTGTTGGGCCAAATAGCTAATAAATAAATACAAAAGTCGTGCCTCTAAAACAAATTGAATATCAATCAACTCAGTATATAATATTCCAGTCTTTAATTGACATATAGACAAAATTTTGAAAGTTTTGTAGGTCAAAGATGAAGATAATACATAACAAACAAACCAATTGTATTCCGTATTAATTCGTTCTATGTATCATGGATGAGTCACGATCAAAAAGATTTATATCGTGATTTCAATTACGATACAAGAAATACGTGTAGCTTCAATACATAATGCATGTCAGTGTCAAGATAATAGACGTGAAATCAATGAACTTCCGAAGACGATGGATGAGAACAATATTTCAAATGGTTTCCTCGTTCGATATTTTAAAATCATAGAAGAAATCATTCTAATGTCACTCGAGACGGGACAAATTTCATTTTGTAATTCGGATGCCTGAAAATGGATTACTACTCATATTTCACACAAAATAATATTTTAAAATTAAATGACATTAGTATATTTCCTGCTGACAATCATTTCATAACTATTTTAAAGAAAGTTGTTTAAATAAAATTGGTAAGAAATATAAATATATGAGGAGCGTATATCTAATTGAAGATTAATGAAACAGGTGTATAGGAGGAATGGATTGAATGAGAGTATGAAGAATAAATCAGCTTTTATGGAAGGAATGTGAATGTGGTTGAAGCGAGGATGATGTATTAGGATGAGATGTTTAACGAAGACGTAATATAACCCTATTCAATTACGAAAATGTTTCTCGAAAAAACAGTTTATAGCACTGTGCGAGAACAAATGTTGAAGAGAGTTTGAAAATGGTGTAGGATAGTTTAATGTATTATTTTGTAGTGTAGTTCCTAGAGTATATAGAAATAAAGAACCTCTACATTAAATATGTACTCTCAATTTATTTTCTGGTTTCCACATCCATGTTTCCATTCAAGAACAAATTCGGTTGTGTAAATTTTTTAACCAAGAGAATTGCTCAGCAGGGAACAGTGAATACATGATTCGTATTTTAAATAATAATTGGGCAATGGAAAACGAAAGCGTTACTAACTAATGCCAGGCGGCTGTCAGACTGTCAGCAAAACCAACATGACCAGAATAGCATTCCTGTTGTCCGCCATCTCGAGATGCGAACCTGGGGTGTAATTCGCATTGCGCGTATTTCATTTCCTCGTTTGTTTGTAAATATTCAGCGACGTATCGCTGACGGCTGAAAGCGGAAATGCATTTTTATGTAAATTATTTTCTCTTCCTTTTTTCAACTACAAATCTATTCCACAAATATGTCAAAAGTTTTATTTTTATAAATAAATATTTAGATATATTTAAAAAAAAACCAGTTGCAGCAAATATTCTCTGCTTTCAAAAGGTTTTTAAATTACTTCAGAGAATAAATTCATTAAAACTGACGGCATATTTAGTTATTCATATATTTTATTTCCAGTATTTTCTATAATATTTATTTTGACACACTAATATGAAATGTAAACTAATTACATCTCTTTCGTACCCATTGTTACCCGAAAGCTTTCAATGATTTTGAACTAATTTATAAAAAAATACACCATTGGATTCAGCACATCAAAATACATATGTATGTAAAATTTCGTTACATTATTCGTACGAGAAATAGTTTTAGAGCAATTTGTTTAAAAATAATAAAAATCTCAAGGGGCACCCCTTGGAAAATAATTAAAAAATTTCAAAAAAGTTAATTTGCTTTAAATGAGCTAATTTGTATACAAGTAGTTTCGAACATGGGGAATTCACTCGTTCAAACCGCATATCAATAGCTTGCTTAGTTTTTGAGTTATATCTCCTAGAAGATTTGCTGTTTTCAAATAATTTTCAAAATCAGATTTTCAACTTTCCCGAGGCTATAACTCAAAAACTAAGCAAGATATTGAGATGCGGTCTGAAAGGTTGAATTCCCCGTGTTTCAATTGACCCCTAGGCAAGTTTTTAGCGATTTTTATTTTTTTGAAAAATGTTCGCCAATTTTTTTCCTCCTACAGTTTTTGACCATTTTCTCAAAAACTATAAGACTTATGAACATAAACATTACACCATTGGATTCAGCACGTCGAAATACATTTGTATGTAAAATTTCGTAACATTATTCGTACGAGAAATAGTTTTAGAGCAATTTGTTTAAAAATCATAAAAACCCCTTGGAAAATAATTAAAAAATTTCAAAAAAGTTAATTTGCTTTAAATGAGCTAAAAATTTGTATACAAGTCAATTTGGACACGGGGAATTCACTCGTTCAGACCGCATATCAATAGCTTGCTCAATTTTTGAGTTATAGCCCCTTGAAGATTTGCTGTTTTCAAACAATTTTCAAAATCAGATTTCCAACTTTCCCGAGGCTATAACTCAAAAACTAAGCAAGATATTGAGATGCGGTTTGAAAGGATGAATTCCCCGTGTTTCAATTGACCTTTAAGCAAGTTTTTAGCGATTTAAATTTTTTGAAAAATTTCGCCAATTTTTTTTCTTCGTACAGTTTTTGACAATTATCTCAAAAACTATAAAACTTATGGACATAAACGTTACACCATTGGATTCAGCACGTCGAAATACATTTGTATGTAAAATTTCGTTGCATTATTCGTACGATAAATAGTTTTAGAGCAATTTGCTATTTTCAAACAATTTTCAAAAACTAAGCAAGATATTGAGATGCGGTCTGAAAGGTTGAATTGCCCGTGTTTCAATTGACATCTAGGCAAGTAGGTGCTATTTTGTACGGTAAAAAGAGATAAAAAACAAATTAAATCAATGAAAATGTAGAATTTTTCGAAAAAAAAATACTATTACGAGAATGATCAACATGAAAATATAATAATTTATAAATACTTGACTGCGAAACCTATATAATAATATACAAATTATTTATTGGTAAGGGCACTTCCAATACCTGTACATTTAAAGAAACCAAATTTCTTATTTGAAAATGACAAAGCAAAGAAGCACGTGACAATGTACTGACCATGGAAGTGTTCAGTTCATCGCCAGCTTTGTCGTAGATTTTTGTCAGGTTTTTCGCACCTCGCACCTAACTTTGTTCGTCGTTGATGAGGGTACCTATTACATTAAAAGTTTCAAGAAAGAATTTTGTATTTTCTTGTAAACTTAATGTTAGTGTCTAGTGAATAGTCCTAGAGTAAACTTGTACATTTGCTGCGTGCAGTGATGGACGTGCTGTTCTCCTCAGATAATCACATGGGGAGTGGGACAGACACCAAGTTGGAAACTTCATGTTGACGTGATTGCCTGAGTGGAAAACTACTCCTGCTTTTCCCGGAAGAAGAATATTTACTTTACCGGCAAAATTACTATTTGCCAGCATCAAATTGATCATATTATTAGGGACGAAATAAAATGGCAGATTCTACACTTATCTTACAGATTAGTTATTTGACATTTTACCCAACTTCTCAGCATAAAATTATTTCCTTAAAACTAATATTGCTATTACTTTATGATATTAGATTTCCTACTTTTCCAAAACTATATCTCAAAAACTAAAAGAAATATGAAGATGCGCTCAACAGCATTGAAATTTTCGTGCTTCAACTAACTTATAAATTTATTTTCTGCTATTTTTATATTACATAAATTTTCTCATAAAATAATTTTGAGCAAATAAATAAAAATCTGGAAAACATATGCACTTTGGAATTTTACCACTGGATTCAGCGGGTCAAAATACATATGTATGTAAATTATTGTTACAATATTCGTACGTTAAAGATATTTGGAGTAAATAGTCTGAAATTGGCCTAAAATCGAAAAAACCCCTTAAGGAATTTTGAAAAAAAATAATTGCCTAAAATTTGCTACAAATTTCCTTAAATGTCAATTCAAATACGAGGAATTCAAGGCCGTTGGGCTCATCTTCATATCTTGTTTAATTTTGAAGATATATAGTCTGGAAAAGTTGAATTCTTGCCAAATCTTGTAATTAGATTTTATACTTTCTCGAGGCTATATCTATTTTTTTTTTAATTTAGTTAAAGTCCTTCAGCATCTAGGTTATTAGGATTATACATTATAATTTACAGTTTGTATTGTTTGTATTTGACTTTAATCTATTTAAAAAAAAGTCATTATTATTGGTGTGAACATGTACTCAAGATTCAATACTTTAAACTTCGCAAGTACTTAATATTTATGAACAAATACTTGGCTATTTAAATCTTAAATACTTTTATAATATTATTTGTCCAGCTTTGGTATTATACAAGAGACTTAACAAAATTTTAGTTAATACATATATCTGTTGAGGTTCCAAATTCATATTTTATGTTTATTTGTTTCTTCAAGTATATTACATATTATTGACTTTAATATTGATATTAATATATTTATAATAATTTTAAGTTCGTACAAATACAACATACTAGTATTAGCTTTACATGACTTGAGTGATTTATCTAACTTTGTTGGGCTTTGATTGCATGGTAATTAATATAATCAGAAAGAAAAACTTACGTTTATAAACGCATTAACCTTTGACATATCATTCCCGTTTATATTTACAGTTTTTAAATAGCAGAAAATATTTTAAAATACATATTTAGCACTGTCAAACGTTTCAACATTATTTTAGAGGCAAATGCTTCGCGCGAAGATACAAGAGATCTTCAGAATCGTGATAGGAAGTGTCCGTACGGCGTGAGTCACTCCAAACATTAAAACCTAATTCGATTTTGAATGAATGAACCGATTTTCCTCCTGACTGATCCAGAGTCGCACAGGCGACGTAATCGGAACGACAAACGTTCATGAATTAACGAATTTATGCCCTCATTAGCTGCATATTCATTATCCTAGAATGGAGTTACCCTCGAAGCCGTCTCCGGGTCGCCGCAACCGCGAGGATTTGGCTGAGGACGCCGCGATGCCGGAACCGGAAGTGGGACAAAGCACACGTAATCTGAACGACAAAAAGAAGATACGTTGCGCGTCTATGTAATGCACTTTCTTTTTTGCTTCTCTGATATGGGATACTATGAATACGGCGGTAATTACAATGAGAGCACATCAGATTCCACAAAGCCTTGTGGGGAATTTTGAGTCTTCTCCGACCACCAAATGAAACTACCTTCCTAATCCAACAGATGGCATTATTAGCTAAATTACTTCTAGTGCATCGTAAAATAAAATAATCAAGTAAGGACATAATAGATAGAGAAGGAAGAGTTGGTGCATGTCTGAACATGAAAAATGCATGTCATATGTAAGACTGGTGAAACAAATGTACGTTGTGTAATTGCATGATTGCTCTAGAAACAAATGAAAAGAAATATAAATATTGATGAAACAATAAATGTTTTTTCAACATTACTTGTGAAAATGACATTTCCCTCACTCAATGTAGTATAACCGTTTTCATCAATAGTAAGAAAAGTAATTTATTGATGTGAAACATCTATAGGCTCACTTGTAAACCTAATTGTTGGCGTGGCTACTAAGGTATACATATATATATATATTTTATGTGTAGTAGAGTGTACGGTGTGGCGACGGGTCGCCACGCTATACTGAGGTATACATACATATATATATATATATATATATATATATATATATATATATATATATATATATATATATATATATATATATATATATATATATATATTATATGTAGTAGAGTGTACGATGTGGCTTCTCACTCAGTTCGACGTTGTTGTTTACTACGGTACACATAACCTGCGTTTTATTTAATTTTTTATTAATATATGTTATTAATATATTTTATATATATATTATAATATTATTAATATATAATATATATATATATTATTAATATAATATATATTATTATATATATATATATATATATATATATATATATATATATATATATATATATATATATATATATATATATATAATAGATGCTGTATTTGTGAGATATCTTGATAATGTTTCATCCAATACTTTTGTAACGTACTTTAGTTATCATCGACCAATCGTCACAGTAATACCGGCAAAGGAAACATCGAATATAACTATTACTGAAGTCACAGATGAAAATATTTAAATTGTGGCCACTTGATATTAATATCGAATTTTTATATCACATGTAAATAAATGTTTATTAAATAAAGTTACCATTTTCTGTAAGGAATTCGTAAAACTTCATTTTTTCATTAGGCTATATTTAATTCCTGTAATAATATTATCTTTTATGCATATTACTTGTACACACACGATGTTTCACATCTGCCAGGCGTCCCATGACGGCTCACATTTTTTCATTAGTAGTGAGAGAAATTTGTATTTACAGTCGATAACAGAAAGTATTTGAAAATGATTTTTGATGAACTCTGTAGAATTTCCCTTAGATGGAATAGTTTTCTGCGATCGTAAGCGTGGTATCGTTTTGCTAGAATTTCAAGTCTCGAATTTGAAGTGGCAGTGTTGCACATCTGTCTTCTCATCGCTGGTAAAGCATTGCAGCTTTGCAGCGGGTGTTCTTCTGCAGCGTCTGCGGTTCTTAACCCCACACACCCCCACTCAACCCCAACCACTAACAGGCGTGGAGTTTATGACTGATGGTAGCACATATATTAGCGTTTGTAATTACTTTCATGAGGCATCAGCATATTTACGAACGTATTTGCATGTCATTATGCACGCTCGTTGCTAATTAATCTTGCTTCGGGCTTTTTTATTTTAGGCCTGGCGATCTCATCTTGGCTTCGCTCAGGTCGACTCGGTAAATATGATAACGAGGATGGCTGCCTGCTGCGCACCACGCGCCGAATAATTGCACAAGAATTTTCGGACCGTAAATTGCCCTTTGAGTTTTACGGTTCGTTTCGTTAGTTTTTCTTCTCTTTCGGTTTCTATCATATTTCCAGAGTAATTTTTTACTTCTTTAGAAGCTTCTTAATTAGAAATAAAAGAGCGCGGCCTAAATATAATACGTTTCATTTTCGACGCATTTCTTGATTAGGATGCGATTCCCTTCCTTCTTTTTAAACCATTGCCATGGCAATGATACTACAAACCAAATACTTTATAGGTCACACCTTGTTCCATCAAATAGGGGAGCACGATCTCTTAAAATATTTATTCAATCGTTTCATATATATTTTTTTTTGTTATATTCTCCCGCATATTAAAATGTGCTGTGGTCTTGTTCATCGAATCAGAATGTAGTATTAAATGAAAGAAATAAATTATTGACGGTATCTGGATTGGTAACTGTTTTGCAATGGCGATGAGCGGTGTCAGTCCACACAGAACAAAGCAGCAAAATGCGGAATGCGTCATTTTAACAATGGAGAATTGGTAGCTGTTGGTGGAAGCGATGAAAACAAAACAAACAAATCGGAAGTTACGCAAATGAACTGAGAAAATAACAAACAGTGTTCAAATTTACTGTGAGATTGGATTGTTTGTTTCATCAGATTCTTTCTTTCAAATTATAACAACATTTTTTTTTAACATAGGAATAAATCTTTCAGAACAAATTAAAGTCCTATTTTATTCAAAATTAATTCCACGTTTCAGTATACTAAACGTACATCTTCATTAGGATTACTAACATAAATATACAAGTAACCATAATATTTAAATTTTGCTATGAAAGACAGACATGTTTTTTTAGTTCATAGCCATCATAATAACTAAAATTATTTAGATTATTTAAATAAGTAAATAGTTATGATGATGTCATTTACTTCAGCTAATATAAGTGTTATAACTATTTAATAAATCCAGGAAGATTTGTATCTTGTCAACACTTATTAGAAATGTCACCTTAACTGTAGTTGAATATGCAGGTGCAATCAGGCAGACAGTTGATCAATTCCGCCATTCTGTACCGCTAATGGAAGCTTGCAGAGAGCAGAACATGCAGCTAAGTTCGTACAAAGTTACATTAATGTTACATGCAGCAGATAATATGGATGTAAGCGTCTTATTGAAGCTGGCAACAGAGGGCGCGCGCACTCCACGACGTCGTTAACACTTTCTGCGCGATGACGTATGCGATCTACTATACACGATCCTTGACATTTGCATATAGGAAAAATGCTATCACTCACATGTGATGCAACAACTCGTACGAGGAAATGTGCAGATACATTTTCACCTAATGTCATGATATTTTAAAGTTTTGATAAGCCTTGAAATTTGTAAGGAAGTTTGTCTCATTCCCATCCATTCATTTATTCCTAGAGATCCTAGATCGTCCTAGTAATCTCTCGTTTTAATTTTATTATCTTATTATATAAAATATAATTAATGAAATCTATATAATAATTGTGTTTGAATGAGGTAAATGAAATGTAAGGAAAAGCGAACCATAATAAAGTGACAAAAGTGAATCAGTCCATTGGCTTTGTATCCTTTGATTAGTTCGTGTTCGGAATCCAACAAAACCCTTTTGAAGTACATTAAAAACTGTGAAACCATCTGCACAACCAGCAGCAGACAGGCAACAGCCAGCAGCAGCATCAGAAGCTTCAAGATCGCAGGCAATTGTCGAAGCACAAAGAAGAGAAGTTCCGCACAATTATCGTGGAGTGAGATGAACACACAATAGCTGCACACAGCACTCCGCACCTCAGCTTTCTTGTGGTGTGTCAACAAAACTCCATTCCCAATTTCCTGCTAGATTGCTTAGATTAGATCGACGCCAACTACGACACACGCAGTGGCCCACGCGACGTGAATAGTAAGAGACTATGTGAATAAAAGACGTCGTAAGAGGATTTTGTTTACTCTTGAATACCTTCGCCATGATATGCCTCAAAGTGAATTTTAATTCTGTACACGTCGTACTTGTAAAGAGACACACACCTATACGATTCGAAGTTATAAATAATTACCTACCAATCACTCAAAACCACAGCGGTTACAACATATAGTATCTCTATGACTATTATAAAATAATGTCATTCCTGTATAAATTTTAAATATATAAAAATAAATAAATAAATATATCATCACGCCTTTTACCCATCACTGAGTGTGGCACTCTGCCTAAGCAGATCTCGGTAAGTGATATATTTTTTCGCGTGAAGTGCGGTTACCAGCCTTCAAAACACGGCCTCCAAAGATATTAGTGGAGGAGGAGCCACAGGGGTAGATTTTTTTAAAAAATTGGTGAAAATTGTTTGTCGGCTGTGGGGATCGAACCAGGGTTCTCAAGATCCACAGGCCGACTCGATACCACTGAGCTACCTACTCCATTTCAAATATGGAATAATTATATTCTTTCACTAGTGATGGGATAGCATGGCTACCTTCATTGAGTTATAACCGTTCATTATAACCGTTTTATTCTATATAATGATTTTAAATTCAATTAAATAAAAGAGACCATGCTGTCAAGTTACAAAAAATAATTTTCAATTATTATTATTATTATAAACTTTTAAATCTCGTTTTATACCCTTTCGAGTGTTGAGAATTTTCAATTATTTGAAAAATTAAACTTATGTAATAAAATGAAATACATTTAATGGAATTATTTATATATTCCGTATTATCAGGTTAAATTATGTCAATTATTAGTAAAATTACCTAATTTTATAATATGTTTAAATTTAATCATTAATTAATTTCCCTATAATATAAATATAAGTTTTTATAAAGTTTTTTCTTGGTCCATAATTTCAACTAAATTTATAGTCGTAGGGAAAGTATAGTCTTCAACATGTTTGAAATGGTTATTCTATACTCGTGTAGCAAACTTTCCAGTCGTGCTGAATATGCCTCATGCCAAACTTGTTACAGAATAACCTATTATCTGGTAAAGCCTTTCTAATCAATTCTTCTATAAGCTGTAAGACTCCTGTACTATAGTTGAGATTAGTATTCTGTTGTGCAGTGTAGCAAATAATTATGTTGAAAAATATATCCGAGAATAAGATATTTGGTGGAGACGCTTCTTAGCAATTGATGTAAAGAAGGAATTTGATTATAAATTTGTAATTGGAAATATTTTATAAAAGTCAAACCGCAGAAGCATATTTGTAAAATATAAATAGAGCGAATAAAAAGAAACCCAAACGAGGATATAAAATAAATACTAGAAAAATTCCGGAAACCCAAACAAATTATGTTTGTGGAAGACAGTGAAAAGTACAATTCAATAATATTTAAATTTTTCTTCTTTGCACAAAATCATAACGGTATTCACATAAAAGCGTTCTGAATGTTTGAACGTAAAAATAAATTCAGCTGATTGACGTACATTTCTATACAAATACAAAAGAATTTCGCTGCCGTTTCGATCGCCGAACGCAGAACGCGAGCAGTGAGCAGTTCCCGGCAAAGAGCAAAAGGTAATGTGATTTCATATTCTACGCTTGACTATTCGCATTCAAGTGACAAAAAGACGGGAGAGGCGGCGGTGGAGGTAACACGCCAAAACGACTACACCCCACTGAATACGCGTAGTTAGAAATCTTTATTCTTCAGGGAAACTTATACGGTTCTACCTGCACATACTGACAATACCACCGAGATTAAATGCATACTTACATGATTAATTAATAAAAACGCTTCATCAAATGTAAGTACGTATAGCTTCTTCATCTTATATTATTCTCTTTGTAAAGAGCTAAATTTAAGGAAGACGCTCATGACAAAGAAAGCGCCTGTCTTGCCCATTATAAATTAGTCACTAATTTTTATCGTCTCGTTTTACACAAACGAATTATGATCACATAATTTTCTCTTTTGTGAACCATGACATCGTTATCATTAAAAGAGTAATTACCACAGAATAAATAAATTCTCTCTCTTTTATATTCTTCGCCGAGTTTCAAACTTCACGTGTTAAAGAGCAAACAGGACGAATGATGTCCAGAAGATCGTATTTGTGCACTAAACACATTCTTAAGAAAAGTAACCAAATAAAATACGGAGTTTTTCGCATTAAAAGGCTTTTAACCTGGCGATAACATCGCGTAACGAGTTAACTTCGGGATAAAATTACGGTTTTCGTTTTCTGCTCCTTTATCGCTGTGTCCTCTTCCTCTGGTCTTCCCTGCATTCCCCGTCGCGTTGAAGGTTCCCAGCCAACACAGCATTATCAAAGGAACTTCGGCCAACTACGTAATTACGAAAAACAACACATGGAAGCCTCGAAGAAATTCCCTACGAGAAACAAGATCAAAACGCTGAAAAGTAACACACGAAAGCTGAATTTATCACGATGGTAATATCAGTTATTTGCTGCTCTGCACAACAGGAACTTAATCACAAAGCCAGTACAAGAAGAATGCAGTTTATAGTGAAATAAGGAAACAATTTCATCACAGTTGTTGTGGATATCACATTTTGTAATTTATTTTGTTACAGTGAAAAGTAAACATCAGCCATATTTAAGTAGAATTTGATTAAAGGGAACATTACGAGATAAAAATACCCCAGAATATTTCAAAAGTGTAATTACACTGAAATTATTCATACATTAATACAGTCATCATTTTTCTTGCAGAGAAAATGATATATTCGACGGTAGCAAATGTTAATTATGGCCGCTGTTCCCCAAACACGAAAGCAACGGCGAGTTTTTATACATTTAAGTACACGGCGGATTAAGCAAGATTTTTATAACTCCACTTTGATTTAATAGCAACACAAGGGCCGTATATTCCACTGACGTTTAAATCCGCCCACTTTTTTCCAGAGCCGTACTCGAAATTATCCCAACGAAACGCGTTAAGCATCCGCGCCAAGCAGATAGATGGCCTTATGAATTCTAATTGCGGTTAAGTGGCCTTACGAGGGCAGTTTTCAACCCGTCCATAGGGTGAAGAAACGCCAAAACTCTGCTGCTCGGATCGAGGAAGCTTCCCCGTGCTTTCGTGGGAAATGTACGCAGTTCTTTACAGAGTCCTGGTACACTTGGTCACGTACTGAACCCGCACATTCGCGCTAACCGCACGCGCACGCACTTTACAACGAAACGCGTGTGAAAAAGTCAGCGGAAACAGACGGTATTCCAAGGAATCTTGCGCAGCGAATCAAGATTTTATTATACCGGCTTTATAACAATAAAACGTATGTTCCCTTTTATCATTCATAGCTACTTCACCACGAAATAAAAACAACTTATTAACGTATCAAAACTTTTGTTATTAGATAGAGAAATAGATAAAATAAGATGTATTACACGTAAACAAAAAACAAAGTTTAACTTTTACGAAGATAGGAACAACACGACAATTTGAGATAAGAATGTAGTAAAAGTTGTCAAAGATCTGACGTCACGTGCGGCAAGAAGAAGAAGCAACGGCGTCGTCCTCAACTCTCGAAATACGCCTGAGGTCTCGCTGGTAATTAACTTACTTGGTTACGATAATTAAATTCATGCTAAGGAATACAACAAAAATAGCTGAGAATGTTTGAACAGAAATTTTGTAATTATATATCCTTTAACTTTCGTACTGCAGATTCGCGTAATTGAAGCATTTGTTATTTGATAATTTAATGTAATTTCTGTAACGAGAAATGCAGCGACACCGGCAGATCACTGTTTTCAATTTCAATGACAACAACATGCAATTTGCATTTGCAATTTCATTAACGTGGATTCATTTTATTAACATGATATTTATTTCATAAAGTGTGTTTCAAGTTTTACTACATAAATTTCATTATATTCAAATGCAACGCTAATTGTTTCTGCGTGACAATAATTAGAAAATTGTTTCAAATAAAAATTAAATAAGAACTTTTGCTAGCAGAAAATATACGATTGCGAAATGGTGAAGATCTTAATTTGCTTCACCTATTACGTGTCTATTCCTTGTCAGATTAATTAATTACCTACTTCAATTCAGTCTGAATTGCATGTGCATTTACTCTCGCAATTAAACCACAAATCGCAATAAAACGTATTTCAATTTACGAGTATTTTAAGTGATTCCAATACATACAGACTTGGTTGTTTTAAAAGCAAGCATAATGTGAAATTCGTTTTGTGGTTGTTTTGATAATGCCACAATACGATGTAATTGATTTTTACGTTCAGCACACAGTACGAGTAATTGACTGTGTCGAATGAGCCGATTATATGTGCTACTGAATTCAGGAATGGAAAGAATTTACCATCAAAATAATATTAACTGGGAATTTATAAGGATATAATGATGCTTTTTTCTAAACCATTATCAATTACTTTGTTTTTATACTGCAAAACAGGAACTAAATTCCAGTTAAGATATCTGATATCTACTGCACAAAGCATAATAAAAATGTATTTAGAATGAAGGTCCTGTTGATCAGAGTAGCAATTAAATATTGAAAAAAATTCTATTGTGTGTGAGTGAGAAAGTAAATAATTGTAGATATAATTGATAACGGTTTTTAAATAAGGCATCGGTAAAAGTTGTCAAAATAGTACTGCCTGAGAGATTTTTTTTTTTTTTTTTGGATAGATTCAATAGGTTTTTAATAGAGATGGGCGAATATCATCCGCGAATAGTCGAATGCCGCGAATATTGACATTATTCGATATTCGAGACTTTCGAATATGAACGTCAGTATAGCGAACATTCGAATACCTCGAATATCGCGCCATATGTTGACCTTAATTTTTGACTATGTTTTCCTTTATCATTTGTACATAAACTTAAAGCTATTACAATACTTTGAAGTTATTAATAACAAAGATATTTTGTTTTAAAACCATGAAGACGTACCATATTTCAAATTTGTTTTTCACCAACATCAGTCCTAACGTTTCACCTTAAATTTGAACTTTTCGACTTTTTCTTTTTTGTTTGTACTTTTTGTTTTAATTTTATTTTATCTTAACAATTTCATTCAAATAATGAAAAGGACATAATTAAATAATTATTAATAATGAATAAGTTAACTTTTAGGTGTATTCGAATATTCGAGTACCTCGAATATTCGAGATCTGATTAATATTCGTATTCGATATTTGAATTCGAGAAATTTGATATTCGCCCATCTCTAGTTTTTAATTTTATAATATTTTATTTTGCAAAAGTTTCAGTCCTAGGGATTAATCCATTTTCAACGCTAGTAATAGACGTCATAAATAAAATGAAATAAAAGTAGCTAAATTACAAGTTCAATAAATTCAGAATTGACTAAAGTCGCAATTGGACTTTTGATGTCAAATTAATATCAGCTGAACAAAATCGTTAAAATTTCACATCAATCTCACCTGTTCCTTTGACGTTTCTGTAGCTCACACAAATAACCATGTAATACTTCAATTCTTTACCTACATTATCAACCTATAATTTAATTCATATATTTGCTAATCAATTCCACTCACGGTCAATGACTAAAGAAAAAATAACAGATTTAGTTGACGCATTAAGCAATTCTCTCCTAGTTTTTCCTTACAAGTTCCCAGTTAATAGAAAATTCAATTTATTCTTGACTCTTAAGGGAACAAATACAATAGTAAAGTAAATGTAAGTTTGTTCACAAATATAATTGTCAGACTTCGTAAGGTACTAAAAAGTTAACAAGTCAATTTACGTGGATAAATACAGTGGCTTATTGTATCTATCATGAACTGAAAAGAAACGCAAACAACAAACATTATTGTAAAATTGTATTTGTGATAAAAGGGTTGTCCAACAATGTTTGTGATATAATGCAACAGTAAGCGATTTACATCATACAACGGATATTGTTAACTCTAACTAGCGGGATTTAATATCGCGCGTTGCTGACAGCAGGGCTTTTGACGGACGTTGGCGAAGCATAGTACTTCATTGAGTGCACGTTTCAAATATAGAGCCACAAAAATGCCAATTAAAATTCTACGTCAAACCGCGAACACTGGACGTAGGAATTTAGAACTCTAACAATGGAATTAATTTTGTGAGTAGAAATAAAATTTAATTTCAAAAGAGTTATTTTTTTCATTAACACCTACAAGTATTTTTGCCTTTATAAGAATTTGTTACAAAATTGCCCACACTGGAATTTAAGTTCACACTAACAGAAGAGAATCATACTGCTATTTATCTTATCCGAGAATACTACTTTCGCTTCATTCAAATTCATAATTTAAATCTACCCCTGTGGCTCCCTGTTCACTAATATCTTTAAGGGCCGTGATTTGACGGCTGATAACCGCACTTCACGCGAAGAAATATATCACTTACCGAGATCTGCGTAGGCAGAATGCCACACCCAGTAATGGGTAAAAGGCGTGATGATATATTTATTTTATTTTTTATACAAATTCATAATTTCTTTCATACAAGCTCACCTTATCTTCCACGCATTAAAAAAAATACCTCTGTGGCTTCTCCACTACTAAAATCTTTCGGAGCCATAATTTGATAACGCTACATAGCGAGATCTGCTACAGCAAAGTGCCATATCCAGTAATGGGTAAAACGCATGAGTTTAAATCATCTAGATGCAGAGCATAGAATAAGCAAAGTTTTAAATACCGAACTTATTCAAGAATAAAATTAAAACAACATATAATATAATGTATCATATTTTCATCACATAAAAATTAGCTATGTGGCTCTCCCTCCTCTATCATCTTTTGGAGGTCGTGATTTCATGGCTGGTAACCGCATTTCAAGCGAGAAAATATACCATTTACCAACATCGGCTATAGCCGAGTACCGCACCCATATGTATATATCTTTGGAGGCCGTGATTTGAAGGGTGATAACCGCACTTCACGTGAAAAAATATATCACTTACCGAGATCTGCTTTGGCAGAGTGCCACACTCAGTAATGGGTAAAAAGCGTGATGATATATTTATTTTATTTTATTTATATATATATATATATATATATATATATATATATATATATATATATATATATATATATATATATATATATTAAAATTTAATTTTAATATATTTGCAAAATAGTTTAAACATGAATAATTACAAATTTTTATTAATTACAGATGAGTTCTCATCTGAACCAATCAGAATTTACAATTAATGGTAAATCAATTGTACAATAGATATAAATTAAATATTGTGTTTTATACATTAAATTATTAACAACAAAGACAAAATTAATTGTCATCCATACACTTGGTGAAACTAGATTTAATAAAAACTATAAAATAAACTGTGCTGGCCAGCCTCTGATGATGGAGGCTGAATTTTGTGAGACTTAGCCAAGTGTTTATTTTATATTTTTAATTAAATTATTCCATACGCAACTGTACATATTTTATATATATATATATATATATATATATATAATCCTCTATCCAGTGCAAGGTTCATATCTGTAAGGTAGTGCGCAGCCTCCTATTAGACGATAATATTCTATATTCTAATTACGTGCGAATTTTATCGGATTCACGAAGCAGTTATGCACTTGCACTGTATTTAAAATGCAACGGCGCCTACGTGATGTAAGTATCAGTTTAAAAGCGTTCGCCAATTATTAACTGCTAATCTAGCGAGGAAACCTCGGCTCTCAGCCAATAGTAAAACGTTATCGGGTCACGTTCAACAGATATAACATCTCGCAGAGAAATACTCTTCAGCCAAGAACAAACTTTCAGTAAGATAGCACCAATATTCATCTTTTAATTTGTTCAATTATTTTCATTTTGTTCAATTATTTAGAAACACTTGATGCTGCTGTTCTCTGCCGATCTTTCAATCTCCTCCAAGTTCTTTATAAATAAAAAATATGGAAATAAAATATTAACCCTATTTATTCATTGTTTAAGATCTGGAATTGAAAGTCTTTAAAAATGACTTTCACTGTTTTTGCACAATGACAGGTGCTTGAAGCTAACTTCACCCCGTGCTTAATATGTCAAGCAGTAACTAAAACGTTCGAATCCACGGCTAGTCAACATGTGGTTAAGATGTTATTTAGCGTTATGGAAATTTTAATAAATTAGGTATTTTATTAGGAGATTGAATAATTGACAATAAATATCTGAAAATTACTGCTTTTCGAGCTCCTCCACCAAATTTTGTACCTTGCAAAATTATTTTGTATTATTTAGTTTAAAATTGAGTTCAGAATAAAATTAATAAATATATCATTACTTCTTTTTAAATTGTTCTTTTTATATGCAATTTCAGATCTTAAACTTGAGTTACATGATTGAGATTGAATTTCCGGTTTGAAATAAATGAAATATTCGCGTAAATATAAAATTGCAAAACTGCTATTTTATGAGTGTATAGAAAAATAAAGGTATGATGATATATTTACACCAATTTAGTTTTTAATGAAATTAGTGAACCCTGTAAATACTTAACGCGAAAGTTGCGGGCCACTAACAAAATTATCCAAATTTCGTTATATCTTTGTAAATAATTGAGTAGGTGTCGAATATTTACTAAAAGACACGTCGGAAATGAATCGGTAAATGATTTAAGCTGAGTAAACTTGAACAGTGGCAGTATGGCGCCACCTACATAATTACCGATGATAATTGAATCTGCCAAACATTCGTGTGTACCACTGCACACATATGCAGCTGCACGCGAATGCACCTGAAATGTAGATTCGAATTTGCATTTGCGTACATACCTGCTGCATTAAGGACCACTTCATTGATTCATGTTCCAATGCACTGTATATTTATACACGTGATTTACTTCTCTGTGTTTCAGCTTCATACATAAAACGCGAGTATAAATATATAATTGACGGTATCCATGAACAATTATAAATTGTTAATAACTAGTTCAAAATTAATTTGTTCATTATTTGTTAAAAAATATATTCGCTGCTATAATTTATCTGAATTCATTACTAATACGTGTGAATAATTTCCTCATTCAAATGATTGTATTTGATTGTATGACATGATATTATTATTTTAAAGCCGATGTACTCTAATTACAAACTATCGTAAAACACTTTAACACCCCGATTACAAACAAACAATTTTAGCTCATCTTGAGTTTTGAAATATCCCTTCTAGTCTTAATTTTTTTAACATTAAACATTCAATTGCAATACGAGTATAAAAGTTAGAGCACGAGCTCTAATAGTACGAATTTTGAAATGGGCCTTTCATACGTGTATTTTTATAACATTTATGTAGAAAAGCATGTTTATGTTTGCGATACAAGAAATTTTAATTATAATTTTGTATAAATCAAAGGACTTGTGTATTTGAAAATGAACATCATGTTTTCTTGGTAACCATGTCAAATGAAATTTCCCTCACTCAAGTTATACCGGGATTTTTTTTTATCAGTAAACATAGGGATATGCCATTACCATAGTTACAGTTACAAAGTTTGACAGCAATGCATTAAAGCGTTTATTTTAAAAGTAAACATAGAGAAAATAACATTGCTGTCATCTATAGTTGTCAAAGTAATAAAACTGTCCTCTTTCAAAATCAGACCGGGTTAATAGGGGATCAAATAGTGGGGCGTTTTTATATAAATGGAAATTAAAATGGGGAAAATTATTTAGAGTTGTTACAAGAGAGAGCAATATTGAGTAAATATTGAGGAAGTGTGGTTCCAACAAAATGTACGAAATTATCTGCACCGGATATTCCCCCAACGATGGCTAGGACGAGGTGCAGAAATGGAGTGGCCTGCAAGGTCACTAGATCTTGCGTCGAACGATTTTTTTCTTTGGGGCCACTTAAAAAGTAAATTTTATAATGGTGGTAGAATGAGTGTAGAACAATTAAAACGTAGAATTAGTGTTGCATTGCATGAGATTCCTCCAGAGCAAAAAAATAATGCTATAAATTCATTTTATAATCGTTTAGGCTAGTTTAGGTAAATGGGGGTAATTTTGAACAGTTGAATTAAAATTCATATTTAAACTAAATAAAATTTTCTTTTCTTGGTAGTTGTGACAACTGATTACTGTACTTAACGGCTTAAAATGTGTAGTTTATTAGGATCTGCTATTGCAGAACTGCCATGGCCAAGAATGACCAGAATTTTGACATATAAACATGCAGATGTGAATTTCTGGTTGAACCAGTTCAAAAAGTCAAAATTTTTATTATATGGTTCTATATAGTTCAGAGCACGAGAAATGCACTCGTTTAAACCGCGTTTCAATATCTCTTTTAGTTTTTGAGTTACAGCGGTTTTCGTTTTTTTTAAGCTCAACTTTGAAACGCCATAACTCAAAAACTAAAAGAGATATTGAAATGCGGTTTGAACGAGTGTATTTCTCGCGCGCTACTTAACTTGTACCGGTATTTTGAAAATTTGGAAAAATTTTAATTTTTTTTCGAAATTTTCTTTTGTCGATATTTCAAAAAGTTGAAAAGATAATGGAAATCTGAAAACACCAGTGAATTCCTCGCGTAAAAATATATAGGTATGCAAATTTTCAGAAGAAAATTCGAACGGATACATTTTTTATTACAAAAAATCGAAAATGGCAGTTTTTTGAAGATTTCTTAAGGGGTACCCCTTGACGTTTTTACGGATTTTGGCCATTTTTCGTTTTTTTGTAATAAAAAATGTATTCGTGCGAATTTTATTGTGAAATTTTGCATTCTTATGTATTTTCACGCCAGAAATTCACTGGTGTTTTCAGATTTTCATTATCTTTTCAAGTTTTTGAAATATTGAGGAAGAAAAATTTGAAAAAAATTGAAAAATTGAAAAATTTTCAAAATACCTGTACAAGTTAATTAGCGCACTAGAAATACACATTTTATACTACAAATTATATAGTTTTTAAATCTTTTTTAATTTTCCCAAATAAGAGTTTTACAAAAGTTGTTGTAGATATCATTGTGTTTTTCTCATTTTTATGACAAGCCTAAACAATAATATCGTTCTGTGGAATTTAGGATATAAATGAGAATTAATATAATTTGTGTAATGTAAGTAGAAGCCGAGTTATTTATTATTTTATCCTAGTATTTGTAAAAGTGGTTTCAACATAATAATGTTGAACATAAAAATAAAACGTAAAGACGAAGATATGAATTAAGCTCTTAACGACAAACATCTGCTTAGCAAAATCCTCTAAAAAGCTAGTTGAAATCATAAAAGTTAATATGGTAACAAAATTGTAATGAGATTTTTAACGAAGCAATTTGTTAGTTGCTCTTCATTGAGAGAATATGCACCGGGCGACACAAATAGCACCTGCAAGCCCGAAGCCGGGCGCGTCGTGACGCCGGGCACCGACGCCGCGGCTACCGACGTCGCCGCCACGAAAGTCCCGGATGTAAGAGGATTAAGGAATTAGCCGATGTTCGCTAAATTCATTTCGTACCATATCCACCATCAAACAATCTCTCTCAGCTCACGTTATAATTACGCAGTAAAAACCACTGCTGCCACCTAAACGAATTAAATACTTTTCTATATCGATTAATATGTCTTATAGGATCACACTGATAAGATTACCTACTATTTATAATTAATATTTTATAATTATTGCGTTAAGCACTTCTTCAATTAAAAGATATGAAAAACTAAAATATTTTTTTTAGCAATCACAAAAAATTCATTTTTTCTGATAACTCTTTAGACTGAAAAATTCTTCTTTACTACTCTATATCGCTAAGCAGAAAATGAACCGGTAGAACTTTACCGATTCTTAAATTGCAAAACGAGATCAGATATAATTATTTACGTAGCCAGCGTAGTAAATTACATTTTACGGGCGAGCTGGAAAGTTTGTGAGACGAGCGATGAAGGAGCGAGTCTACATAATTTAGTGAGTCCAGTAAAGATTAATTTGAAGGGTGCCACATACAAAGTTTTATTTAAACCTTGACAGCGTTATTTTTTTATAAATTTCTTTTATTAGTTTTATGGGGTAGGTGGCTCAGTGGTATCGAGTCGGCCTGTGGATCTTGAGAACCCTGGTTCGATCCCCACAGCCGACAAACAATTTTCACCAATTTAAAAAATCTACCCCTGTGGCTCCTCCTCCACTAATATCTTTGGAGGCCGTGATTTGACGGCTGGTAACCGCACTTCACGCGAAAAAATATATCACTTACCAAGATCTGCTTAGGCAGAGTGCTACACTCAGTGATGGGTAAAAGGCGTGATGATATATTTATATTTATTTTTATATTATTAGTTTTATAAAATGATAACATTATATTTTTATAATTATATGTGGTTGGCGGTAAGACAATTTATAGCTAGATGGTGTTCACAGTTTCGTGAATTCTAGAAATACATAATTTAATTCAAAATATTGCAGATACTGCAAGTAATAACTTTTAATTAGTAACATTTTACAGATCTCTTAAATGAACTTTTGTTTGAAGAATTTGGTTCTAAATAATTTGGAAAGGTTTAACGATGCCAAATGTGTTAAACAAAATGAATGAATAAATACATTATATTTGCTGTAAAAAAGCGTTCCATTAATATATTTAATTGTTTTAAATAAAATATACAAATGAGAGTCGCTTATAAACGGTGGAAATGCAAAATGTAATTTGATTTATTTATGACGGTAGGGGCATTTAAAGGCAATTACAGATATTTAATTTGTTCTGAATCACATTTTAATGAAGGAATAAATTTGGCACAGTGAGTTGGTTAAAAATGAATCGGGTATTCAATTATCAATCTCACTTTCAGATGGCGATTGCGATTGGAAAGAGAGCGCAGAAAATTCCTGAGACACTTAATCTATGGGCACTCAATGCATATAAATTTCTTGCGCTTAATGCACGCAGTTTGTCATAAGAAATGGCTGTTCAAAAGATTATTAAGTTTTGTAATCGTGAAATAAATCAACGGATTAACCAAGTTAGCCCCCCTCCTCAATTAAGGAAATAATTTCATACTTAACAAAAAAGCTTCGTTCTTCGTAATATTTCGCAGCGTAGCTTCTCTGCAATGTGCTCGTAAATTTTCAACCATTCACCGCAAAAAAATGAATTAAAATTTCTGAACTCACTTCGACTTCAATAAAAAATATTACCACCTTCACGCGATCGATCGCTAATCCACCTAAATTTCATTTCTTTTATTTTCCGTTCTTCTTCGTCGATCTATAAAACTTAACTTCATTCAAAATTACCTCTATAAGAGATCCTCAAACAATTTATTTATTTATTGCTCTGCCCAACAGGAACTTAATCTTAATTTCCTTATTTCCAAAGTTACATGTATTTGACGGATAACTTATCCGTTCCTCAATAAGGATAGTTTTCCTATCTACAGATAAATTTCTCACTAACTATTAGTTGAATAAATAAAAAAATATTGTATTGAAATCATAGTACAAATGGTACTAATTAAACTGAATGCCATTCTTTTAAGTATGTACCATTAAAACAATAGACTTTAAAATTTAAACAGCGACATTGGTCGTATGGTCGAAAAATCTCACTCTCATCCTGAAAGTCCATTACGACTATCAAAAAATCATTTATGCGGTTATCTTTTATCAATAACCCATTTATATCAATATCTACACTATTTCTTTGGCTTGGAGAAAACCCGACCATGTCCGAAGTATTCTCCGAAGCAAGCCCGTGCAATGATCGGAAAGATCTTCGATGTGCTGGTCAGCGATATCGTTACATCTAATGGCATCGTCTTTACTTCCACTTCTACAGCGATGTGAAACTGCGATCAAGCGATATTGAACTATAGCTCGAGAATGACCGCAGATAAATATGATACTGGTCAATTACACATAAAAGTGCAACGAAATACGTTTTTGATCACGATCATTTTCAGCAACGCATCAAAATATTACAGTGGAGATTGGATTTATGGTGTTTTTATTTTAATGTGTTATTGTAGGGTTATTGGCACAACATTGTTCCAATGTTTCAATAAAAATTTATTATTATATCAGGCAATCGTAGCGTTTAATAATTAACAATCAAGAAGTCGCGAGTTCTAATCGCTCCAATCCAAAAGTACGATAGTAGTTTAATTGTTCAGATTATACTGTAAGCCGTAGACTCCCTGGGCCTAAATTCCTATTATGCTGAGTAAGAAAATAAATAAATAATCATAGATTTACAAATTGTTGAAGGAGAATGACGAAATCTTAATTCTTATACTAAGACCGTTTTGCTCAAATTTTTCAAGAACTTCCTTGTCCAGTAGTTTTTAAAATAGTAGTTTGATAATTATTTGTACAACTAGTAATAAAATCAATACTTTTTACATGAATTTAAAGTTTTAAATAGATGCTTACTTGACAATCAAATTATAAATAATCAAGTCAAGTATGTTTTGAAAGAGAGGAGTATTGTTCGCGATTAAAATGCCAGCATTTCTAGTTACGATATTGTATTTGAAAGATCGTATATACTCTAGTTTTTAATTTAGAGTGATGGATTTTTAGTGGCCACAGAACAAGTAAGAAATGTAGAAAACCAAAGAAATAAAAGAATTGAATAGCTTGTCTAGAATAAAATAAAAACTACAACACGAATTCCCATTTAAGTATTCCTGTATTCATGTCCCCACCCACGGCGCCGTCTCTGCTTCATCCACCGCTCGCTTTATAGGGTGCTGTAACAGCGAATGGAGTCTAGAGCCCCATTTTACGATTTGCACTAAATCCGGGCCGGTATGACCCCTGCTCAAGGTAATTTTCTATCCGGCAGCGCTTGAATTACGAAAAACAGTTGGAGTGTGAATTACTACAGCCTCCCCCACGTCACAAAGTGTCCTCTACAGAGTGGTAAGTTTGCGTGATTCTTTGTAGGATATCCCTGGTGCTGGTATCCTATAGCACGCAACATTGCCGCTGATAAAATCTTTAGAATCTGTCGTACTGTGAATTGTGACTAATCGTTTCGGGTGTTTGAAGTACGAATTGTATAAACTTTGAACGGTGGATACTTTTGCCTCCGCAAATAGTTTCTCGATGCGGATTCTTGATAAGCAAGAGGAAGAGTTACTTGACACTTTGAGTAACTCTTTTCTTTATTTTAGTTTATTTGTCTTTCTATACAAAAGAAAAGTAATTCCAATTACAATATGACCAGTTATTTCGTTCACCAAATATCTATAGAAATATATCAAATATTTAGAATTGTTTAATAACGAAACAAATGCGATAATGTTTAAATACTTTATTAAATAATGTCATTCGAATTCCCTCAAAGAAAATAATTTTCTGAGAGTATAGTGGAGATGTGGTTCTTAAGAATCAGTTGGTGAGTAAGAATAAAATATGTGTACGCCACTGTATTCACCCCTGTACCCATGTGGTCGATTAGCATATTTATACCATCATCAACACTAGTTGTACGGGGCGCGAGCGTCCGTTCCAGTGGCAGAGAGGGTGGTTATTGGACGCGGGCATCGGAGTCGAAGCGAGACCAACGTCGAATGAAAACAATAACGTACCGGGCTCCGCTCTGGGAATCTTACATCCGGACATCCCAGCTTCGTAATTCTATCTACCTCGCTCGTTCTAAAAGCGTCTCGTCTCGCTCACAGAGACTGGATTGTCTGGTTTGTTGTTTAGAAAGACTATTTTCAACAGTTCTCAAACTTTATTTGTGGCACAAAGTGGGTCATTAGATTTCTAATGCGTTTCCACCAAGAATGTGTTTGATATTTGCAGCGGCTTTGCCAAACTTTCTTCTAAGTAAAATAGACAAGAATGGAAAACAAAGTCAAGAAAAACACTAGTTTTAATGAACGAAGACGTAAATAGCGTAACATTTATCTTTCTGTAGAGAAAAATTATTTTATATATATTCATGTATATGTGTAATTATAAATTTAAAATGAGTTGAATACTGTATTTCATTATCCTTTATCCCTAATGCAAATAGGTAGACTTTCTCCCACTCGCATTCGTGATCAAAGCGTGTATGACATTTATGAACGGCAGGCCTGGATTTAAAATAATTTATAGAACTCTAGAAACAATGAATAAAAAGCTAATTCAAGAATATTTCACTAACATTTTTTCATTATAATGACTTCTTTCACGTACTGATTAAATTTTAAAATTTAAATAGGCGATAATTTTCTTCAAAGTCTATTATAAGATTTTTAATTTAAAGGGAGTAAAATCAACTGAAGCATTAATATTTTATCGTGACTTTAAAAATTGAATATGTTGTGTACAATGAATTTGAAATAATTTGGGAATATTTGATAGGTGGATCAGTCAGTATTTGGATGGGTAAGTAAATTGTCATTTATGAATTGATAAAGTAGCACCGAGGGAGTGTAGTGGGTCATGTAGGTAGTTGCAGATGTTTGTAACTAAATGCGGAGCTGTAATGGGTGGTCACGCATGACGCAGGAGTTTGAGAACGGCACTCAGCAACACGATACCATACAACAGCAGTTTAGCATATCTATGCAATTTCGAGGGGTTCAAAAACACGAGGACATCCTGCAGAGAGGTCGATTTCAGTGCGTCGACTTCTCGCTCGTATAAATGCAAATGATTTGGAAAAACGTCGTCGGTACGCCGTTAGAGGCATAGCTGCGTCCGCGGTGGTGTCACACCTTCCTATCGGATGCATTTAAATATTTCATCTTCATTTCGGTGGCACGGGACCAGTACAAACTCTGGACTATTACAAGTTTACAAACAAGTCACATTCGAGCGGGTAATACGGTGCGCGGCTTACGACCTGCGAGGTTTGGTCTGGCGTGAGCATCGTCTCACGGGACGCCGACGCCGACGCCGTGCTTCGCGCACGCACCGCGCCGGATTGCACGCCGCTGCCTAGCCGCCCCATAAAAAAGGACGAGAACATGTCTCATTCCGTTCGTGCTTATTCGAAAACCAAGATGGATGAGTGAAATAAAACTTGTGGGGAATGATACGGATGGCCGCCTTTCCTTTAAAAGAATGAATCCATTTGTGGATATAAAATGAAAGTGAGTTACTGGGTGAACTCCGTTGCCTCACTCATGGAACTGTCCTGTCTGTCTTGACAAATTCCTTTTTCATGACCGATTTACACCCAACCCAAACTGTAAAACAAACCACACAAGAATCCCTCCAATTACTAACTTCTAAATCATTGCTTTCATAAACAATTTACACATAAAACACTTGTGACTAGATCATGAATTTTACATCAACATCAAATATTTAATATTCATCCGATCATTCATATTTATGTTCAACAGGTTAGAATTATTATTTCCTCATATCTTTCAACTATATTATTATATCATTATTTATTTATACGCCATAACAAAACCTTTAAATCAAAGAAAACAGCAAAATAAATATATTCCAAAGCAATAATGAATGTTTGTTGTTGTGTTGCTATGTTGCAATAATAAAACTTTTAATATAGCGTATTTTAATTAATTTATTGACAAAGTTTCAAGTGTAGCAGTTTATTGTATAATGTTTCAATATAGTTTGTAAAATGTATCATTGCAAAAAGTTAAACGTAAAAATAAATAGAGCAGAATCAGTTCTAAACGCAACGTTCGCAACATTGGAAAACAAACGATGCACCCGAGACACACAAAGTTGTTTCAGTAAATATAATAACACCCTCCCCACATGCAACAGCGCAGAGGCAGACCATAAATACAGTGTTGCCAAGCGAGATCTCCACTCTCCACTACGGGGGAGTAATTGATGGAAAATTCAATAATGGAAAAGTTTTCATGTGTGTGTTTATAATATAAACGCACATACAAACAAACCGTGCAACCAACGAAAATGATCTACAAACAAATATTAAACTTCATCTTCTCTCGACGGCAGCGCCGTTACGAACGTTGCGAGAAGCTCGCGCATAATGGTGCAGATTTCGAAATTCTCGTTGAGTTCATGTCGACGTTTCGCGTGTTCAAAGGTAAATTCTAAAGTTAACAAGGTAATTAAATAAGCCGTCTAATTTTCCCGAAGAGAAAGCAAATACACATAACTAAACAGGTAGGTAGTGTTTTTCAATTGAAGCTAATACCTTTGATCTTGTCGATTGTACCATACTGTTCACTTTCACGTCCATGTGATCATCGGAAATGTAAATAGAACTCAAATTCAATTAGAGTTTTAACCATACGAATCATACTCCATATTTGTTCAGACTCAATTAAAATATCTAATATCCATCGAATCAGACTATCCACGTCATAAATACAATGGCAGCAAAATATACTAGTAAGTTTATATGACCGATTTCAACATAATCCCATTAAATGGGGTAGCATAAAGCTCACTTATTCCTCACACTTGGAATATATCATCACGCAACCAACCTTAAATCACATCCATCTATTTGCTTCCATTCATCAATTTTACCGCCATGATAACTCAAATTACAATTTAGTTTATATATTTTTCGGACTTCACGTTCAGTTGGTTCTGTGGTAATGAAAGACAATGAGTTGTATATATATTTATTAAATGAAAGTTTGTAAATTTAGTGAGATAGAAGTATCATTAGTTTGTTTCTGAGTAGCGTTCTACTAACGAACTTACAAACGAGCGTTGGTGCTAATCTTGCCGGTTCTTTGTTTTAACTGACATATAATCGGTTTTGCCGTGCGAACTTCGACACCCAACAAATAACACAACGCAGGAGCATTTCTTGCTGCGGCGGCAATGGCTTGCGATGGGCCGCTGTCCGTTTAGAAGAAAAAGGCCCTCGCTCCGACCCATCTCGGACGCTTCGCAAAAAAGAGACAAAATACTTTAACAGTGACAAACGACCTCACCCTGCCTGCAACCTCTGTCTTTCTACCTAGGATTTACAGTAAGACTCTGAAAAGAATCAATTTCCAAGGCGTCGAAGCCATTGTCTTCTTCCGGAGTGGCTCCGCCGAAGAACATTGCGTATGCCTTGCGCGTACTTCCGCAGGACAAACCCATCGCCGCTCGGGATGTTTTGACACTTTTCAATACGATCTTATTCTTACAATCACCTAACGAGACATCCACAAATCAAATTGCAACAGAATCATATCATCTAAAAATAAATACAAATCTAATAATGAAATTAAATGTATGACATCTTTAAACAGTTTGTAAATTCTGCATACTTAATGTTCATGCTATATTATTCAAACATATAATGTAAGCTAATAAAATGGTAATTAGACTTGTACTACACATCTGCATAACAAAAACTGTCACATAAATTAACTGCTAATGAGCTGTTAAATTTACAGACATTGAGTTTCGCATAAAATGTCCCTGAGCCTAAACCGGCTTGAGATATCACACTAGTATATTAACCGGTTTAAGATTACATTATACTTTAAGCAACGAATCAATAAGAGGTTCATTATTAAAATTATATTAATTTACAGGACAATATTTCAAATACAAAAAAGATATATTATGCCACTTTAATTAAAGGTTAAAATAAATACTCGTAAGGAAGAAATAAGTTTGTATGAATGAAATAATGAATGTGGATAAAGCGAAAGTGAACAATGTTTAACGAAGATTAATGCAGAATGAAACGTGTTTTCTTTTTCTCTAAAATAATTAATAAACATTTGACGACGATGTTAAATGTTAAAGATAATTTGAAAATAATTTATAATGTTCGTTATTATATTACAGTACGTATTTTGAGAAAATTAGGTGGTTAATAAATGTCTGCCGTAAATTTTTCATTTAAAATCTAACCGCACAAATCTAGTAGCTTACTTCCAAGCTAACAATGTCTCCAACGTGTGAGAAGAAATGAAGACCAATAAAAAAGTAAATGAAGAAAATTCAATAGAATTCTCCGCGCGTCTTTTGCAGCGTGTCGTCCTTCTCCCGCAGTAGTTCCATCCTCGGCGGCGGTAAATAATGAATAAAGGATCGCTTTTTACGTGATGGAATGCGTCCCAATTAATCACGCGCCCCCTGTGCATTGTCTACGCCGCTGTCAGCTCCTTATCCCCGTCACCTGACATTGAATGCGACTCAAATTTTATACTGTTAACTGCCCGAGACAGATTTGCTAACGACAGGGTTCTGTTTACCCACCAAACGATAGAATACTAAGCGGGGACTGATTATTTCCAATTAAAAAAAACCACCTGACTACTTACAACTTTCAACACCCTTTAACCTTTAAAATAGTATTCTAGGAACCACAAAATGTCACTTCCTAATACATCACCGACTATACTAAATTAACTTTTCCGCTATTTGTAAAATTTGTCTTGATCGGATAAATAATCTAGAAGATAAAGAAACGTAACTTTCATAACATCATACTTCAAAAGAAGCAGCACGAACTCTTAATATATTCAATAAAAATGTATTCATTATTTTCATCCCCTCAATTATTTTGTATGTGATGAAATAATTTTAGAGTGAGGAATAAATGAGCTTGTATGCAGGGAACATAAATATGAATGGAGGATGATATATCGGCATGAGAATAATAGACCAAGACTGATTCTTTGATAAATCTGATATGTAAAAGTTGATATGTTTCAGGGGTTTGTGCTACCCCATTTGATAAAAATTTTGCTTCATCCACTTTCATATAAATTTCCAATCATATTAATTCATTTAATCCTAGGTCATTCACTCAATCTCAATATTTATTCGATTGCTTCATTTTGCAATTAAGCTTCGACACTTTCATAATACCTTGCGTATAAGTTCAATGCATGCATTTATTATTGGGTCGTCCGCACAATTAGGCATTTACAATTACAGATACTCAGTTGCAGTAATTTTACGTTAGTCACGTGGGAAGTAAAATATGTGTTGTTAACTTTTTACAAACAAAACAAAACTGAAAACATCATAACCGGTAAAAACATTAGGATTATCAAAAAATACACGAATATATAAAATAATTCCATTAAACCACGAAATTCGAATCATACATGGCGCGGTTATTGTTTTGCTTTTACACAATTGTTCGAAACAATATTTTTAAACTTCATTAAAAAGCATAAAAACATTTTTACAAAAAGTATTGAAGTATATATCCGATTATTATCCTTAAAAAAACACCATATATGTATAATTCTCTGGCTTTAACGGTAACTATAACAAAACGAACGAAATGTAACGTTGCGATATTGTGGAGGAAAGCGACGAAGCGTAGAAGCGTTGTGATGCTGGGCATCCCGACGACCGGATACACGTCCCTACGGCGTCGCGGTACCTTTATACTCCGCAGGCCGAGCCAGTCATTTTACTCCGCCGCTTCCTGAGCTCAATGCGGCGGTGAATGCATTGGTCGCCCGCAAAGGTTTTTGTGAAATGTCCACAACGACGAGCCGGACTACTATACCTTTGTGTGCGTTTCGATTTATATGTATATGTATGGGCAATGGATACAAGTTGAGACGGATCACAGTCTAACGTCTTCCACAATCTCATCCTGTTTTCACTCACAAGACCGGCTTTACATTTCCTCCAATTCTATTTAATCAAAATTGCCTCTAATCATATTCACAAGATTTCAGAAGATTCCACAAAATTTACTGTTTAATATATTCTGCATTCATATGATTCGAATGTGGTATTTTAAATTTGTTTACTATTGAAGCAAATTTATTCCGCCCATTATAAAACCGATCATAAAAAATAAAAGGTTATTATAGGTACATGAAAAATAACGTTCATATCAATACTAACAAAATTTAAATTCAAAATACATATAATGTTACCTTTGCCGCAAAACATAATTGAACAGCAAACCGGATTCTATTTCACTGTACTCAAAATCATAACACTCAAAATAAAACTACACAGCACGCACAAAATGCTTACAAAACACAACTGGAATAATCGATTGACAGATAGAAATATGGGAATGCGATTAATTAAATCAATGTATTCTACGCCAAGTACAGCAGCGCACTTGCTAAATTTCTTGGCAAAACTTGCAACAAGCGACAAGCAGAGATGTGCATCTACGTGTAATCTTTAATTGTCGACATCTACACGTAGACAATACGTCGACAATTCTAGCGACGTAGACAATGTAAACAATGTAGATAATGCATCTGACAGTTGTAAAATTCAACATAACCTAAATTTGTAACTATTACATGAGTATTCGTATTCGTGAGCTCGGGTCATTATCAGTCTTTATATAATAAAACTAATAAAGCAAGTGCTCGTACATTACTAGACGAATGTCTGTCTTGAGTCTTGGGCGAACTGTCATATTTTTAAATTCGATCACCAGACGGAGTTTTCTTTGGCGCTATTTTTAACAGTAACCAGTTGACAAATTTTGAACGTTTTGCCCTGCACAACTCATTTTTTTTTCATGTAATCCCTAGAATAAAAATTAAAATCTCTACCAACATTTAAAATTCCCTAGTTCTAGGGATAAAATTTTAATATGACTTAAGTGAACACAGGTGTTTTCATTGTCTACATAGTCTACATTGTATACATGAAAAATGAAGACGTAGACTACATGATTGTTTACACGTAGAGAATTGCGTAGATTACTTGCAGTAGACTACACGCACATCCCTGGCGACAAGTACATTTAAAAATAAATGCGAGATTTACAAATAATTATTAATATTCAACAGAATACATTTAGTATCTTCTACGAATATTGTTTACTGTCGAACGTTATGAAATAATTTTAGAAATAAAGATTTTAAATAAAAATATGTAATAATTGAATTTTTCATTTAATTGAAGTAATTTTACAGAGGTAAATACAAATAAATGTTCAAATTGTACTATTTTTTTTGTAATTTAAAATGTTTTACACCTGTTATAACATCAAGCTATTACTTATAATATCACGGAATTAAGACAACAAAAAATGTAAAGTTTAATAAATTATTTAAAAAGTAAGGTTATTACAATAACAGGTGCCTGAAGCTAACTTCACCCCGTGCCTAATATTTCAAGTCGTGACTAAAACGTTCGAAACCACAGCTTGTCAACACGTGATTAAGATGTTATTTACCGCTATAGAAAACAAAAAAGATTGCTTTTCCAGTTCAAATTTTTTCTCTTGCAAATTTAATCTGTATTTTTTTTATGTTTTAAAGTGCGTCAACATCGAAATAGATTTATTTAATGTCATGGAAACCAGTATGTTAAATAAAATTTTAATAACGGGAGTATAAAAAATTATTTACATGTAGCTTGAGGGTCTATGGACTCCTAGTTCAGAAGCTCTACACTATAATGTAATTGGAATTAATTTCCTGTTGTGCAGGATAGTAAATAAATAAATAGTGAATATTGCGAAATGGTTGGTGGCAGCAGCGGTGATGGTTCTTGGATTGGATTAAAGCAGAGACGTATTTCAATAGAAATAAAATTCTGGTAAATTCTATTTCCGCTTGTTATCGGGGCGAAGTGATCGAGTATAGCTGGGTGATGAGAGCGATTGTGCAGGAACTTGAGAACAAGAACGTCCTAGATGGTTGCGCTGCTTGTTGTAAATCGATATGCGCTTAGGTTCGCGGTTGCCGGATGGAGGAACACGTCTGTCAAGGATTTGTTCCGAAATCAATTTTGTGACACAATACGCTTTCACCGGATTACAGTTACATCAATTTTATCAATATACGCCGCCGCGTACTAAACTGATTTGTCGAGATTTCGACACGCTTTTACATCGGTGCACCCTTCGCGTCTCATCGCCATCAAGTTATCTCGTCTCCCTTTCCTTCACCCCTTTCCACCACCTCAACCCCAGAGTATCACCGAACTCTTAGTTGATGTTTTCAATTACGTGTTTGAAGACATAATTTGAATCAGGGGTTTGCTGTGAAATTAAAATTTATTTAAAGTTCTCGAAACTCATTCACAGTTAACTAATTTTATGTTACTGGTGAGACTTTGATGAAATTGCAGAGAAAATTAAAGAATAACATTACAAATGATTAGAATTTAAATTAGATCACGAGTTTATAATATTTTTGGACGTATTACAAATATTTATTTTGTAATATAAATTCGCAAAAAGGTGCACTGTGTTATTCACTAGATTCAATAAAAATCTAAATGTCAATACTGTGACAGTTGAAAGCAATTGAATAACATTAGTAGAATTGGGTCAAAAGAAAAAAAATGGCGGAGTCAGCCTGAGGTCAAATAAAAGACATACTCAAAGCGCATATTGAAATGAATATTATCGATATTATACGTCGACGACCGCAGCTAAAACGGTCTCTGGTGATATATAACAACAATGTGTGTGCTGCGTCTCGGTCTCTTTGAAACTTTATCAGCGTCCTGCATATGCTGTCAAACACATTGCGCGCTCCACCTATACAGATTTGTTTGAACTAACAATACGACCTATTTGCATTGTCCTTTGATATGAGCTTATTTGGAAAAGTGCTATTTGAACAAATTTACATGACAATAATGAAATTCATGAGATTCAAACAACACTGAAAAGGGCTAATTGTTTCCTCTTTACAGCCATGAGCTTTTATTTTATATACAATCAATAGTCCATTTAATCACCTTTCATTAGTACATAAATGTAGTTTTCAACAGCCTCATAATATTTTTCTAACAAAACAAATTAAACGTGTGATTAATCTGCTAAATAAATTAACAAGCAGAGAGATAGTGGCTTCCGGAATTCAAAACAGATATAACCCTCAGTTGTTTATTCAAATCATCCCTTTATAAAAATTCACATCCCCTGTTAAAGGCTCGTCGTCTACGCACGAATACATACGCATAGGACATGATAACATATTCATTCGTACTTTGCAGCGTATTGCGTTTATGTAAACAGACCGTTGTGCAGACGAGCGAAAGAACCGGGTCTGAATCGCTTGGCCGAACTCGCGAAAAACGCAAACGCCTCGTAAGGCGTCGTTACACAAACATGTGTCGCTTTTAACCAAATTTCACTGCGAAACTCGAGCGAATCGCAAATAACTAATGACGAGGATATTTCTCCGTTCGCGCCTGTTTATTCACCAGTGACGTTTAGGTCATGAGCCCATCTAATGGAATTGCACAAACGTTTAGATTCATTTCACAATTATTAATCTTACACAAAAATTATACCACTCTCCTTGTTTTTCCAGCATAATCTATCATGTTTCATCTAAGCAAATATCGAATCGACCTGTTGACAGCAATGTTTATTATTTCTCGATTCAATATAATTTTACTTAAGTTCAATTAATATTTGAGGGATAACGGAGCAATCTTTCATCCTTTGTTTTATTTTTATTTAATGTGTTATTAAATTGAAAGAAGTGTTGAAAGCGAGGTCAGTTTTTTTTTTCGTTTATTTTTGTGAAATTTGTTGGTAGGTAACCCTTGTTACATTATATAAAGGGGATAATTTTTCATTTTCTTTTCAAGGTAATTTTTTCGTGACAGATTTTTCCTTTCATGGAAATTTTCCGCTGATATGTTTCTAGGAACTTTTGACTTAAAACGTTTATCTCTTTCAGGATTCATTTATTTTTAACCGGTAATTATTTTTGATTTATGAAACGGAATTTATGCAAACTAAAGCTCATTATTATGTAAGATTTTATCAAGAACCTATATAAATATTACCTATTATATTTATTATGCACTATTACTTATCACAAAACGGTTTATGAGTAATCAAGAAATTCCAGAAAAACTTAACAATGACATTAAAATAATTGATATTTAATAAAGGCATAAAATAATAAATGTTTTATAATTAATAAATCACTTATAGTATATCATAATCTGTTTAAAAGCATTTAAAAATTTAAATGTCGAAAATTATATTTAAGAAAAAGTTTGAAAGCGATAAATTAAAAAGTCCCATTAACCGTCACTTTAATGGTTTCCTAAGACGCTGCTATCGGGAAAAAGTTTGCTAGTATTTCAAAAACAATTAGGAACACGAAAGAAGTAACTATAAGTAGCCTTCTGAGCGGCGTTATCGTTCTGCTCTTTACCTCCACACATAAGTTGCCATTATTTATTCCCTTTTCACTTGCCTATTTCTGCCTACTTGCCAACATTAAATTTAAAAATTCACTGAAGGAAAAGTTATTTTATATCTACTTTGTTCATGAAATTTTAACGAACGTAATTTTCCACTTAAAATATTACACTTAACACCTCAATTTTCACGCGATTTATTTCTTCATTTTTCGCCAAATATTTACAATATGCATCTACAAACTAAAGTTGAGTCCAGGATTCATGAAATTAACTTAACTTGAACTTCTTAGATATGGTTTATAGAATTACATTTAAGGAAAAAAATGTAGGTCATACACAACTAAAACTGTTTTCATTCCTGCTGAAATGTTTGATGAGCCATATTTTTAAAATTGTTTAAGATATTTAAATGTTGCAGCAGCTATTAAATTAGCTATAGTTTAAATAACAACAAAGACAAAATTAATTGTCATCCATGCACTTGGTGAAACTAGGTTTAATAAAAAATGTAAAATAAACACTTGGCTAAGTCTCACACAGCTTCTTCACGTGAACTTTGTTCTAGGTGAAGAAGTGAGTTATACCATAATGATAAGCTCTAATAAGAGCGAAACGCGTCGCCAGCCTCTGACGATGCCCTCATAAGGTGACTTGGAGGCTGAATTTTGTAAGACTTACCCAAGTGTTTATTTTACATTTTTTATTAGCTATAGTTTGATTATACTATCAAAATAAAATTAAACAAATAAATATAAATATATCATCACGCCTTTTACCCATTACTGGGCGTGGCACTCTGCCGAAGCAAATCTCGGTAAGTGATATATTTCTACGCGTGAAGTGCGGTTACCAGCCATCAAATCACGCCCCCAAAGATGTTAGTGTAAGGGGAGCCACAGGGGTAAATTTAAATTAGTGAAAATTGTTTGTCGGTTGTGAGGATCAAACCAGGGTTTTCAAGATCCATAGGCCGACTAGATACATTGAACCACCTACCCCATTAAAAAAATTAAATTGAGTAACATTATTTTAACTGAACGGCGATGGAGCGTTTGCATATCAACAATTAATTTTTAAATGAATGCTACGCCATTACAGTATTAAATAATTCATTCCAATTTGAATATATCCAACTAGCACAATAATCTTATTGCTAGTAGAGCATTTAAGCGTAGTGCAACTGATTATTCAAATCATATAATCAACATACGTACATACATATGTCGTAGTTCTATTGCATTGAGTTGCTACATATCAACAGGTTACAAGAGTGCATACATTGTGTCAAGCGGTCGAACATGATTCCGAACAGACGACCCCAGCCCCAGCCCATACACGTAAAACAGAGTACAGTCTGTACTGTCCGCAATGTTGCCATCACTGTCATTGTTGGCAATAATGAATAGTGTAAGTTACCAAGTAATATCTATACTCTTTGATGCTGATTTTAGGCTAATGGAAATTATTTGATTCAGTGGCAATATTAATGCTAGGTTAATTGAAAAGCTGTGTCTATAAACATAGGTTTATAAAATAGACCTTTCTATTATTGATATAATTAAATAGAACGTGATACTCTGAATATACCACTATGTTTCAATTATACGAGTATTATGATGGTGTTTAAGTGCAATTGTTTGTTGCATCGCCTAAAGTTTAATTTTAATGTAAATAACAGCAAAGAGAGGTACATCAAGCGCATAAATCATTTATCGAGATCTGCTATATGATAAAAGGCGTGATGATATATTTATTTATTTACAGGGAAGTGTAGAATAATTGAATGAAATTGTTTATTTGTTATTTATTAATTGCTACTATGGTTCGCAACACTGAACGGAGAACAAAATTATTGACTTATTATTTTGCAACACTGACTGGCTAAGCCGAGTATTGAGTGGTTAATTAATTAATAATAATATTTGTTCCATTGGTAATCATTTAGAATCTGACAACTTATACCACTTCTTCGTATCATGTCCACTGTACGCTGCCCTCAGGTCATTCTACCTCTAGAAATATCTCCAAGAGGCAATCGAAGCAAATTTCCACATCCGGCTGTTAACTTTTGAATCAAAATATAAATTATTTTACAATATCTGCTCTACAAATTCGAGCTTTTGCCCAGAATACTTAAATTTAATTTGATTTAAAAATCAAATAATCTTAATGTAAATATATAAACAGCTCTGTAAACATGATTAATTTTTGCATATACTTATGTTTATAAAAATACCACACTCTTGTATAAGCTAAGGCTTTTCACATATAAATTATTACTAAATTTATTATATTAATATGATTAGAGGTTAGTTGCGTATGTAGTTGTATGAATGCAGCAGATAAATAAATAAACTAGTTCGATAGATTTAACTGTCGGTTCTCGTTGAAACATTTTATAATAAAATTAAATTAAAAAACACTAGGTTAGTTTCAAATAATGTAAAGTTTATTTTACAATACGTATTTCAGTCGACTAGACCATCATCAGGTGAACGAGATATGAATGAATTTGTACAACATTGTTGCTAAACATTGTCTTGACTATAACCATAAGTTACTTGATAAGAGTTTGTCAATCAAACACATTTGTAAAAAGGGATTAAAGTTGGATTTCTTAGAATCCTTGGAAATTAAGATTGCCATTAAGGACCAGCTAACGGTTATGAATGAACAAATAGATTTGTACCGTTCACCTTTAATACGTCTGCTTTAATCTCTTTACAACTAGGTTTAAAATGTAATTTCCATCCAAATAATTATAGTTACCTCTTCGGTCTGATCTTATCTTATTTTCTTCCAACTATGGTCATAAATGTATTTTTCCCAAACTAATTGTACTTACATCTGTTTTCAATCATGTATCTCCCACTTCTTGTGTCAGAATTCTTGTGTATACTATTTATAAGTCTTACTCTAATGTACAAATTAATTCATATCTTGTTCACCTGATGATGGTCTAGTCGACCGAAATACGTATTGTAAAATAAACTTTACATTATTTGAAACTAACCTAGTGTTTTTTAATTTAATTTTAAAATAAACTAGTGGTGCAAAATTGCGCATCTCTTTTAAAGTGCGAACAAATTCTCTGAGCTCTTCTTCTTGTCGTTATCTCTCCACTCTTGCGCGCAGGATAAATGATCCATGTTGCTCAGGGACCGAAGCTGTAATTATCTGTATTCATCGCGCCCAGTTACAGCTTTGCTCCTGCAACGAGGATTTTCAAGTCAGCGGTCACTTGATCCGCTGACCATCGTATTGATGTCATCGTTGCGCTCGGTAGAGCCATGTTATTCCGTGTCATTAGCACGATGGTCGCGTTACTAAGTTGTGAGGATAGGGAGAATGAAAATAATAAATAAATATTTATATTTAGAATGTTTCTCACAACATTTAGAATGAAATGTTTGTAAAAATGTATTTTCATGAAACAAAGAGAAAAGTTTTTATTATGAGTATAATTCACAAATAAAATATACGTAGAATTATGTTGTCACGATTTATCTTCGTGAGAAGTGAACAGTAAAGGTAGCAAGACGTTTCTCGCAGATTTCCTGTTCCTGTGAGGGTCGCAAAGGGCAAAACAGGTCATTCAGGCCAATCGCCATTACATATTGAGTGGGTGTCACTCCGACAGCAGCTAACGCACCCTCAATCCCACTTTCTTACTTTTCTTTGTCTTTGATTCCGACAGAAACTTTCAAAGTTTACCGCAAATCGTTTTAAACGTGAGTTAAATTTTGAAGCTACTGTTTGAAATTTTTAACGGTTCGTAATGTCTTTAGTTTTATCTCACGAACAATAAAAATAGTAAAAGCTCTGAAAGAACTGTTGTAAATAATTCATGTTGTTATTTTACTTTCAAACTACAACTATTTTTTATTGAACAGGATCGTAAAGAAAATCTTACGGCATAAATAATGGAGGAATTTAATGACTGCATACTACATTCAAGCCTCACAGTAAATTTTAGTTTTTTACTAGCTTCATTCGCCATCTCGGAAAAATTATTAGTTCATTTTACGGTTCGAATCTACAGCGTAAAATTTACTACTATAAATAACTTTAATGACTTTCCATTGAATATTTGCAAATACTCTTTTAAACCCAACCCAACAATATTGTTCGTATTGGTTTGAATCCCGGGAGAAATTTAATTTTGAATCGAACAATTATTGTTTTGGATGAAAGTCGTCATTCTATAAATTCCCTAGTGCTACTATTTATACCAACACTAAAAAAGTTATGTAAATATTTCTAAGTCAATTCTTCAATAATCATGTGATCATCAATGTTGTTAAGCTAGAAATTTTATATATTCCGTTCTTAAAGGTTTTTGATGAAATATGCTTGAATAAAAGTTGTACATCATTTATTTCATCGTCTCTTTTATTTGTAGTAGTTTTTTTTTCAAAAATAAAATATGCATAACATATTGAACGTGTGCAGCTGTCCATGATGTCATTAGGTTAGTAGACATCCAAGCGGTAGAATCAATAAAGAAAGCCAAATAGAACAAACAAGGTATAGGAGGCAAGCAAATAAGCAGTGGACAAAACAAGCTAGCAAATAAACAGACAGGTCTCAATAAAAAAAATCGTGCGAACGTGTGCGTATGTGTGTGATGGGGGTGTGTGTGTGTGAGCAGAGTGTTTGACTTGTATTCCCTGGCCGGGCAAATCCTCTTAGCTGGCGGCGGGGGCGGCAGAGTCCATCTCTAGGCGGCGGCCAACAAACGACCTACCAGTCAGGTCATTTATTCGCAGAGCCGAGAGCTTTGCGTGCTAGCAGATGCTCTCTCAGGCTATGCACTGACGGACATCTCATTACTTACACGGCGCTGGTCGGCCAGATGGACGCTGGCCGCCGCGACGCCGCACTTCACCGCCGACCCAGAGCTGGCGATAACGCGCTACGATGCTAATCGGATTTTCTAAAATGAATTTCGTTGCAAGTGGCATGAATTAACATTAATACTGAATGTTTAAATAGACGTGTTTAACCCTCGTTCACTTAAAAGCTTTTTTCATACTTTTCTGCAACTACCACGTCTTTCACATCCTTACAGTAAAGAACAGTGAGGCCTTGTGAACTTCTAATAACATTATCTATGTTTAACACTCCCACATTTCTCTGATTATTTCACGTAAACTATCATAAAATAAAAGTGTCAAAAATAAATTAAAAACTTACATAAGATTTATAATACTTTTAGAAGATATCACTTGGACGTCAAATCATATTGTTGTTTTTCAGTTGTCTGTTGACTTTACTTTCCTTCTCTATGGAAGAAAGATTAACATTTTTCGTCTTAAAATAATTTAGGAATGTTTTATAGCAAATGTGAAAATAATGAGAGATACTTAGAGATACTATATAAATCATCTTGTAATAAGTAGAACATAAGTGATAGGTTTATTATAAGGAAAATAGGTTAGCAGTTTGAAAGTGAATATTGAAGACCCAGTTAATCCAGGAGCATTGGAGTGAACAGGCCAGCAATAAAACAACCCCTTGTATCCTAATAAAGCATCTAAACAGGTCCCCGCCCCGTCGAGATGATGGTTTCAACTATTTCCCAACTTTCAATGCCTGGGGAACTTGTTCGCAACTAAAATCCATTCATAATGATTTCACCATACGATGTGTCAGAAACAAGAGAGATCGCGATGATGTAGGCCAGGGGAGGCAATAGAATTACGTACAAATTCCCTATTATTTACAGGGGTGGATGTGCGAAGCTTCAGACTTGTTTGCGTGAACATTACATTGACAAGGGTTCCCAATTAGCTCATGATTTTAAAATAGCACCCCATTATTATCTTCCTTTCTTCAATCGTTGCTTTTCTTTCTATTCCACCCCTCCAATGTTACAATCCAACTGTTACGTACTGTACCTTTGTATATCAAACAACCAAATTTTCTCAATACTAGTTTCCTTTTAATGCAAAAATTTATGAGTAAATTAACAATAAATATTTGATAAAATATATAAGTATAATGACGGTGAAATTGACAGAATACATGTTTGGATATCGAAATAAAAATGTGTATGTAAATTTTATACCATTCGCAAATCTATAATTGTATGGAAGTTTACAAGAGAATATTTGAAAACCAATCAATTTAATTCAAATATTAAATAGTTACTTGTGTATTAAGAGCATACAGTGACTCCATCTTACTCGAGCACGGTAATTGCAGCGCGAGCTAAAGTCGAGAGATGCAATAGTGTAAGAGAAGATTGTATGACCTATTGGTGAAATTGAGGATGAGTTATCTCGTGGGATAGTAACCAGATTTTACCAAAATTTATAAATTAAAATATTAACGACCAATAATTTGAAAAATGTGAAAATGGTCTCTTGTTCGTAGTCTGTCGTAAGTCGTACGTATATTGAGTGAAGTATTAGCTTCCCTGCTCACTCGAAGCTGGAAGCGTCCTCATGGACGAGAAACTTTTCAAGACCAACAAAATCCACGTAGAGACAGCTCGTTGAAATCGAAGAAACACGGTAAAAATCCGCTCAAATTGCCTTCACTTCGGCTCGAGCGGACAGTGATTGTCTGTCTCTTATTAGAGCAGAATGTTGTATACGGAAATAGCATTTCTAGAGCACCACAGCAAATACCTGTCCGACTTGAAGAGCAAGCCACAGGTAAATGAAATGGAAGATGCCTTCAGTTTTCCCACGATGGAGGATGGATCTTTCACGAATGCCTGACAGATCCGGAGGAATGTTCACATTCTACACAATTCTATTGAAATGGAAAGTTACGACATGGCGATGCCAAACTTGCCCAAATATTTCAAATATATTTACATCTTCTATGTTCCTACTTCAAACATTTTTATATAAATAATTTGATGAATAAAATTGATATTAAACTTATGTTGTTAACTAGAAGTTGTACGTTCAAATTTTGCTACATTTATCTTATATACTATAATTGAGATTAGGTTCTTGTGCACAATAACCAACAAATAAATATATGTTAGTATGTTTTCCGAATATTGATATTTGAAATTAAATTCTTACAGCCGACAAACAATTTTCACCACATTCAAACTGATACTTGACGGCTGACAACCGCACTTCACGTGTTAGAAATATATCACTTACCGAAATCTTCTACGACAGAGTGCCACAACCAATAATGAGTAACAAGCCTGTGATATATTGTTATATATATATATATATATATATATATATATTGTTTTATCAATTCAGCGAACATAAACAAATGCATGTAGTAATAATTATAATAATGTAGTATATTTATATAATAAATTAAAAATTGCTCATTTAAATGGAATATCAAACAAACAGGAACTATAATTTAATATTCGTTTTGTTTCAATTTATCTGCAATACATGGTAACAAATTTGAGACAAAATAATTGAAATTCGACTTGGTTATAAATAAAAATAATTTACTACTTCCAAGACAATTGTATACAACTAAAGTTTTACATCAAATTATCTGTCTAATCATAACTTAACACAACGCAAATAATAAAAAAGCGTAGCCTGAAATATATGTAGAGTTTCGTCAAATTTCACTATTGATAAGGAGAATAACTTTTATATTGTTTATATTGTATCTACGAAATGTCTTATAGTTAGTTTATTATTTATTCAAATGACCGTCGAACTTTTGACAACAATGTTATATATGCGATAAATAAACATGATTCGAATAATTTACATACTTCTGTTCTTTATAAACTTCGGGTTTAATTTGATTAATTTTACAAAAGGTATTCGCCTTTGGATCAAACCGTTCAAGGATGTACTATATTTTATATTATATTTACTTATTTATACGAGATTACATTTTGTGCAACAGGAATTGAATTCTAATGACAGTAAAGAGTCCAGTCTTGCTGAGCTGCAGTGTGGTGTTAGTACATATATTTTTAGCTTGAGTGGGATTCAAACTTCAAAGTTCATGAGTGTCTATTTCCGGACAAGACAGTGTAACAAGTCTAAGTCAGCACAATTAAGACATACATATTAAGTAACTTCAATAACTGGGTCATGGTGTGACATGTGTAATATATAAACAGTATAGCAAAGTGTAATACTTATTTTGCTGACTTAGCATTGTTCCAATATTATATAAGGAATGAATATGATACTCGGATAGTTAGTGCCAAAGGGCTGACCGGTTGGGCCAGCAGAGTAGAGTGTAAACCCGTTAGAGTCAACACATCAAGGCTGTATCGAGTAGTGCTGTGTAAATGTATGTAAACTATTTATTAAATATATTTATACTTTTATACTTAAATACTTGCGTCCTTCAATCTGACAAGAACCCGTATATTATTTGCTAACTCTCGTCATAACGAGGAGGGTTACAAATTGGTGGCAGCGGTTTGGGATATCGTGTCAGATCAGGGTGGACAAAAAAAAAAAAAAAATAATAGTTTTTTTTTTTTGTTACATTCGCGGAGGCCAAGTATTATAAGTTTTCGTGTTTATTTTCTGTGTCTGGTATTTTCCGTCTTTATCACTTATTATAACATGGGTAAACCCGGGGATATATCGGGAAGTAGCAGCGCGTCGGACCGAATCACAATACAGACGGCGATTAAAACAGAACTAGAGACATTGTTCGCTGCAAACAGGTTTCAATACAGTGTGGCGGCGAACGTATTAGATAACTTTACAGGGCAAAATCCTTCAGAATATTTCGCTAAACTTAAAATTCGGGCGGAAATTGAAAATTGGTCGGACACAAACACAGTAGACTTGGTAAGACTAAAACTGACAGACGACGCATTTGACTTTTACATGTTGACTCCAGAATTACACAGTAAAACGATAACATTGAAACAATTTAGTAAAATATTGACTGAGCGATTCTCGAAAAAAAGACAACCAGGCCAGATCTATCGCGACTTGACGAATTGCGAACAGAAGATCGGTGAAAACGTCCAAAATTTTGCACAAAGGCTAAGAAAACTCAAGAAAGAACTAATATCGGAAGAAAATATAGAAGAAGAAGTGGTGGCGAAGATATGTTTAGAACAATTCAAAATAGGGCTACGTCAAGAAATCCGTAGATACATTAAAATCATGATGGACTCCCGAGATGACCTCACATTCGAGCGAGCGGTAACAATGGCTGAACGAGAAGAAATGGAAATAACGCGAGTAAAAATGGAAAATGTAGAAATCGGAGCTGTAGACAGAAGAACAACCAGCGGCAAGGAAGTGAAAAAATGTTATAATTGCGGAGCTACAGGCCATTTCAAAAGAGACTGCAAACAAATGGAAACGTGTAACTATTGCGGAAAGCCAGGCCACGGCATTGCTGAATGTTGGAAAAGAACAAACAAGAACAATTATAACAGGAGCTACAACAATACACATAGATACCGAGATCCACCACCGGAAAGAAGCAATAGATATAACTGGAATAATGTATATCGAGGAGAAGAAAACACAAACAGGTTCACAGAGAGTTCACGCTATCAGTCTAATACGTCACATTTAAACGGGCAATCCCTCTCGCATGCGCCCCGTCGCGGGAGGTATTAGTATATTCGGGTCAAAATTATAAACAAACAGTAATTACTCAAATTAGTCCAAATTCAGATTTCAAATTAAAAGATATTCCAAATTTTGTATTAGCATTGGTAAACAATAAAATTTTAAAACTGTTAGTAGACACAGGGTCAGCTGTTTCATTAATTAAAAGAAAATTCACAAAGGGGCAAATAGAAGCGGAAAGTGTGGGAGCGTTAACTTCAATATCAGGTTGCGAGATAGTATATTACGGAACAACAAATGTAAATTTCTGTTTTGAAAATTCAAATATTGCATTTAATTGTGTGGTTTGTTCAGACAACATAAAGTTAGAAGCAGACGGTCTTTTGGGTCGTGATTTTTTTAAATGTTTTAAAGCCAGCATAGACTACGGCACGGATGAAATCACGTTAGGTAATATGCGTATAAAACTGTTAGCGGACAACTCGAACCAAGAAGTGCTGACAGCAGCAAAAGTGGAAACAATGCACGATAACGTCACGGAGCCAAGTAGCGCAGTTGAGAAAGGTCAGGAAGTGCAAGCTAGCAACATTCCGATACCTTTAAAAATGGGAGAACTTAATAGTAAAATGCCGAAGATAAACGCAAAAATTCAGAAGTCGGAAATCAGTACCCTAAAACAAGGAAAAAATGGCACAAAAACCAGTGAAGTGGTTAGGTTAAAGGATACAGTTACGATTCGACCAAACTGCGAAATAATGTGTACAGCCGTTCAGAATCTGGGTAATACGGAACACGATATTTTAATGGAACCAGTAGAGATCCAAATACATGGCGTTATGGCAGCAAGGGTGCTAGCTAAAGCACAAAAAGAAATACCTATCAAGCTTGTAAATATAACCAACAAGGAAATGGTTATTCAGAAAAATACGATTGTGGGAAAAGCAGAATTATTCAATGAAAAGAAGTTAAAAGAAGAATATAGAGATGCAGAATGCAAGTTAAGGAAAATAGATGTATACGGAATACACAAAAATAAGGGTCCGCGCGATATTGAGAAACAATTTCAGTTAGGGTATCTGCCAGAAGATATAAAACAAGAGTTACTGGTCTTATTGAGAGAATACGAGGATGTATTTCTATGGGAAGACAGCAAACTAGGATGTACACATAATATAAAACACAAGATAAGCACGGGAGATGCACAGCCTATAGCAAAAGCACCATACAGAGTACAGACAAGGAAAATGAACCAGCAACTGAGACAGAGAAGAGTAATGAAGATACCGGGACGAACACACAACAACAGGACAATAATTTTCTAAATTATCTATTAGTTTTACAGGACTTGGCAAGCAGACAAATTTCAAAACAAATAGCACCACAAACACCCACCACACCATATCACACGCGAAGCAGAGGGCCAGTTCAAGACCATCCCTGGATCTTAACACCAGGAAGACAGTAGCTTCTTATTTTGTTACAGATAAATGCAACTCTACTCTTGACTGCAGAGGGCCGAGCACAAACATCAGCTCTAAAGGACGTGGAGGAGTAGTATCAGTAGTATTTTTTTTGTTTTGTTTTGTTTTTTTGATAAAAAAAAAATAACAAGGAGTTATGATTCAAATATTTAGTAAACGAATTACAAGACCACAAGAATGTAATTAGCAAATTTAAACAGCACTATTCCACTAGCACAGTATGCAGTAAGCACTTTAATTAAAAATAAGTTAGGGTACGTAGGGCGAGTCATGGGTGAAGTCTCTAAAGTTCTCCATGACTCCGTTGACACATATTTTACAGGAAAAAGCAGAGCAGATAGATTGCAGTCACCTTGTGCCGGCTCTGTATTAAGTAGAAAACAAATGGCTAGGTTACAGTCCAGAATTAACACAGGGCATCGAGCCGGAAGTCTTGGAGGTGCAGCAGGAGCCGCAGTTTAAATTCAAGCCCATGTACGATATCGGCAATGCTGGCATATACTCCAAGACGGAGATAAAATCAGCGCAGGACGCGTTAATTTTTGGACTGGAACGACAAGCCATCGCCAACATCATAACAAGGAGGGTAGTGGGGAGAGACACAGCAGACCAAGGCTTGTCTACTCTCGACTTGTTTACGAAAGGAGAGTTACAGAGCCTGGCCATGTCTACTGTCAAGCAAATGTGGGGTTGGTTCTCCAGTCTGGGTATGTTTATGTCAGGATTCATCGGGGTTTACACGATTTTCAAAATTTTTAAATTTACATTAGACGCACTTTTGAATGGATATAACTTGTATAGTACGATAGGATGTACGATTGGACTAGCAGCTTGCTTGTGGAATGCACTGACGCTTGTGGTGCTACACAACCATCACAGGAAGGCGCGATCAGCAGTTCATGAGCAAGAACTGGAAACAATCGTTGTAAACCGTGATGAGGAAAAGGAAATACCCGGGGTTGTAACACCTAGTGCGCCCTCTGTAGAACCAAGTCCGAAAAATATGTGGCAACTTTATAGATAGAATAGATATAAGTTATACAAGTTTTGGGTTGTTAAATTTTAAGGAGAGACCACTCTTCACCACAGTTTTGAGGGAACCGACAGCTACAGCCAAATAAGAGATGACGTCGCCGAGAACTAAGGACAGCAGAAGGGCATGCAGGGCAGGGCAGAATAAGGGCTAACGAACCAAAAAGTGCATGTCGCAGCCAAAGGTGCAGTCCACGACTCGGTAACGATGTGGCATCATTCAAAGGAGGAGGAAGACTCATCCCATGGTGATGAACCACGCATCCAAAGAGGCGCAGCTGGGTACAGTGTTTAGATATACAATCGTGTGAAGTGTAGTGGTCGATAGAGACACTAAGTTTTAGATTTAAGGAAATTGTGCCCCTATACGGAAGCAAATTTCAAAGAAGGGAGGAATGTAACAAGTCTAAGTCAGCACAATTAAGACATACATATTAAGTAACTTCAATAACTGGGTCATGGTGTGACATGTGTAATATATAAACAGTATAGCAAAGTGTAATACTTATTTTGCTGACTTAGCATTGTTCCAATATTATATAAGGAATGAATATGATACTCGGATAGTTAGTGCCAAAGGGCTGACCGGTTGGGCCAGCAGAGTAGAGTGTAAACCCGTTAGAGTCAACACATCAAGGCTGTATCGAGTAGTGCTGTGTAAATGTATGTAAACTATTTATTAAATATATTTATACTTTTATACTTAAATACTTGCGTCCTTCAATCTGACAAGAACCCGTATATTATTTGCTAACTCTCGTCATAACGAGGAGGGTTACAACAGCTTAACAATAATTTAGTAGTTTACTAGGACAAAATAAGTGATTAACTTAAGTCCGAGTTTGAATCCATGTCTAAGTAATTAGTCAGTCAGTCAATCCGGTGTATCGTAGCGCAGTATGTCATCACTAGCCAGACTGATCCCGGCGAAGCGATTCAGGGCTGCAGAGTTCCTGCCGAATCCTCGAAGGAAATGGCAGAGACGGTTGTCCGTCTCCATCCCCCGTACCCCACCACCGCGCAGGCAGTTACAAATGGGAGTTTGTGCCCAATCTGCACCGGTGGATCGTCTCTGGCTGTGGAACAAATTACAGTTTGCGATGAGTTCGATATCCATCTCTCGACACTGCCAAGATTTACTTGTAACTTTTAAACGTATCCCTCGGATATGAAAACTTGGATATGTGCGTCTCACTTGTGCTAAGGTAACAGAGCCGCAGGCTCTCTTGCTTCGATGAGAGGTGCGCGCGATTGCGCCTCGTGAAATATTACGCACTGCGTGGGTAATTTGTTATTTTGCGTTATCCTTAAAGGGTATTGGTAGATCGAGAATTTCATTAGTTGGGGAAATTCTACGGAAATTGGCGGCGGTTTTGAATTAATTTTCACCCGAATTTTCAACGGATTTATTCCAGTTTCAGCTTGATTTATTTTTATACTAATTTTAATTTTGTTTTTCATTTGCGCAACCTTTCATTTTTAAACCACATCAAATAGAATGCGTTGACCGCATCTTCATATCTCGTTTCGTATTCGATCTACCGCGATTTTTTAATTTATTAAAATCTCACCAATTTAAAAATCTACCTGTGTGGCTCCTCCTCCACTAATATCTTTGGGGGCCGTGATTTGACGACTGATAACCGCACTTCACTGCTTAGGCAGAGTGCCACACCCTGTAATGGGTAAAAGGCGTGATGATATATTAATTTTTATTTATTAAAATCTTAATTTTGAGATTCTATATCTCGAAAACACAAAGAGATATTGAAATGCGGATTGAGCCAATATATTTCTCGTATTCTATATTGCAAAACATTCATGAATGATATTAAGAATGCTGTTTATAATATGTTTGGTGTAATATAACAGTTTAGCTGGAAGGTGCAGAGTTCCCTGCGTTGTGATTCTTTGAATGTTGTTAATTACAGAATATATATCTTCATTAGAGCACATAGTCCACAATCCGCGTCTGAGTGTGCGTAGCATGATTAATTGTCAGACGTTATACGAAACAATCCGCTGCTAATTTGGATGGATGTCCAGTCACTGAGTCTAGCAGCCAAGAGGATATAACGCCACATTTCATTTAAATGAACAGATTCTTTACTCGACACTATTTACTACTCCTGCTTCAATTACAGAACATTAGTAAACTGTTTAATCAGACCCATCGATTATATTGCTGAGTGATACATCCTCCAGCACTAGTTGGACATTATGTAAACACGTTGAGAATCTGTACATTTCAGGGATATTACAAATGCGTAAATACTACATTTAGCATCGAAATAATACTCTACTATATATATAATATCACGATTTAGACCATCAAAGGATAACATGATTTACGCTACATTCACACTCATAATTATTTCTTCTGAAAACGACAATTCCCTTACTCAATTTAGTTGTGATAGTAACCGTTTCCCTCACAAGTGTTTAAAGTAGAGATGGGCGAATATCATCCGCGAATAGTCGAATGCCGCGAATATTGACATTATTCGATATTCGAGATTTTCGAATATTAACGTCAGTATAGCGAACATTCGAATACCTCGAATATCGCGCCATATGTTGACCTCAATTTTTGACTATGTTTTTCTTTATCATTTGTACATAAACTTAAAGCTATTACAATACTTTTAAGTTATTAATAACAAAGATATTTTGTTTCAAAACCATGAAGACGTACCATATTTCAAATTTGTTTTTCGCCAACATCACCTTAAATTTGAAGTTTTCGTCTTTGTCTTTTTTGTTCTTTTTTTTTAATTTTATTTTATCTTAACAATTTAATTCAAATAATGAAAAGGACAGAATTAAATAATTATTAATAATAAATAAATTAACTTTTAGAAGTATTCGAATATTCGAGATCTGATTAATATTCGTATTCGATATTCGAATTCGAGAAATTTGATATTCGCCCATCTCTAGTTTAAAGTAAAAAACCTTTCTCGCTAGTGATGTTTTCGATTAGCAGAAATATAAATCATGTTAGTGAGAAAATGGAATCCGTAACAACCTATTTTCAACAAATGTAAAAAATCTTCAAATTTAATAATTTCTTGGAATGTTAAATGAGAAATTGTCTTAAGAAAATTAATATGTAACACACGTGTTAAAAGGCCGTTAGAAAACTTGTGTGAATGATTTCTATTGACACTGTTTTAATATCATACCCAGTAATGGATAAAAAGCTTGATATATATTTATTTATTTATTTTATACAAAATGAATGAAAAAGCGAAAGCGATATACCAAGATAGAACTACTTGGTGAAAGTTAATATTGAAATGGGTCGTGTTACGTCACTTGATGGGATTTAGTGTAAAGTTATGTTATATTTTCTTAATTAAACACAAAAACGTCCGCGTGATAGAAGAAACTGTAATAAGAAACAAACAATTTAACTTCAGTATTATCGATAAAATTAATTACTAAAATTTACGTTATATTTTTCCTTGAAGCCTTTTTGTTCCTGAGAAAAATTACGAAACAAGTTGTCCGCTCTATTGAATAGTATTGTGCATAACATTAATTAAACATATTTTTCGCATCGCTTCTAATCACGAGCCGCGGCCTTTGCTTTATCAAAACATCGTTAATTACTCAAAAGAACATCAAAGGAAGTAATTAATAAACTCAAAAATTAATTACTCTTTGCAATTTATCTAAGATACGATCTCAGATAACAACAAAACGAGAAGTCTAACTTCTCCCTAACAGCAGAAATTTCACTAATATTTATGATATTTTCAAAGACCGCAATATTTGGCAAACTTGGAAACTGTCGCTAAACTTATCCTTGAATTTCCAATTTAGTTTAACCCGATTTTATTTGCAAAAAGTTGAGCAATATTTTGCTACGTTTTAGAGTTTATTATTTTTTTGCTTCTTTATACAACAGGAAAATAATCCCAATTACAATATATTTGAATTTTTAATTAGATTATTATGAGAAAATTCAAGTGTTAATTAACAATTATAAAATTTTAAAATAAATGAATGAAACGAGGAATATTTGTTGAAAATATCAAATGGCAGCAGTTTCGAAAACAAATGAGAAGCAGATCTCGGGGGAAACATTTAGAACGTAAACGCAGAGCGCTTCAAAGATAATGACAATATTGTTAGCAGTAGTAAAACGCATGGAATTATTTATAATTGATTAAAAGTCCATTGCGCACAATAGTCACGTACAGTGCGGTGTGGGCGACAGTGGCGCCGCGCGGAGCAATTAGTAAACTCGTGTGTGCGTCGTCCTGCGTACCCCCACAAGCCCCCGGACTCGCCCGGAGTTTGGAAACTGTAATTTACTGGCCAACTGCGTTCAAGTTTTCCGGCGATATTTCACGTACAATTACGTAACCGTGCGATCGCGGACGCGTACGCGCATATGTGGACCGGAGTTTTCAAGCTTGCTTTCATAAGTTTGTGGCTGGGACGCCGGAATTATGGGCAAAACAAGATGGATTCCTACTTTCTCTTTTACCACTTTTCTTACACTAAATTTAACACATTTTATTTTCATGTAATCCGACAATAATTAAATGAAGTCTAACTTAGCATACTACACAACCTGCAACGCATGTTGTGGAATGCAGGACCGGATTTACCTATATAGGGTGTTTCTATACCTCTGCACGAAACTTTAATGACATATATAATTTAATATACTGATTATAGAACAAAAAGAATTTTTTTAAAATTCGCAAAAAATAAGGTATTTCATTCCTAGCGAATATTTTTAGTGGCAAAACTATTTAATTATTTTTATGTAAAATAATTAGAGATACCAATAATTGTACTTTTCAAATATAGCATATAAACGCTATGGTGCGTCCTTCGATTTACCACCCTGTATAGGTGGCAAAGATCATAAATCCGTTTCTGATGGATTGATTTTGACACCTAATATTTTATTGTTATTGGGTAGATTGCTCAGTAGTATCAAATCGGACTGTAAATTTGAGAACCTGGATTCGATATCCACATTCGACAAATTTCACAACGTTAAAACTACCCCTGTGACCCCTCCCAACTAGCATTTTTGGGGGCGGTGGTTTGATCACTTCATGCGCATTAATATATCACTCACCGAGATCTGCTTCAAGAGAGTACCACACCCAATAATGGGTAACCAGCTTGATAATATATTTATTTATTTTATTTTTATTCTATTGTATTAACTTGTGCCATACCGGTCTGAATTTTGCACGTTTTAATCGCGCTTTATATAAAAAATACGGTTATGTCTGTTTGATTCAGATTCTATTATAAACTAGAGTAATTGGGATTAATTTCCTCAAATTAAATTGTCATTATGTGAAATAGTTTCAAGTTAAAAATGTGACGAAAATGTCAATGAAATCTCACGTATGCTGCATAAAATAGGAGTAAATTGCGGAGCCTAGTAAAGTATTATTTTCAAAATTAACGCATGGATGAACGCAACACATTCGAGAACTTGCGGCAGGCTAAATCTCTAGGGAACAATTTCCTGATTGAGATTTAAGCACTGCTAATTTTGAACAACTAAGAGAGAGACGGTGACTGCCTCATAGGTGCGCTAAAGAGAGATGAATACAGGAGGCTTAATAAGCTTAATGCTAGTTGTGTCACTTGTGAGAGTGATATGTTCTGAAATACAAACATCCGTTTATATTTCAAGTTGTTCGTATTATAATTATTATTTCATTTTGATAATACTGTACTACAGCTGTGACAATTATGAGATTTAATCTTTGCAGTGTCTATTTCGACTGTAGGTTATATTTAATTTAGATGCTCCAGTTTCATATATTTGTAATTAGAATATTAAATTTGTAATAAATTATGAAATAACAAACAATGCAAATGTTTAATAAAGAGCAACATTTTATAAAATGTGCATAGTCAAATATTTACAAAATGTAAAACATTCGGTAATCAATTTGGAACAGGAATGCAAACGAAAATAATATTTTAAATCGTTATTGGTTGAATTTTCAGATACAATAAACATGGAGTATTTTCAGCGCAAACAAAACCAAATGTAATATTTTCTTTTATCGCCGATATTTCGATTACGTTCTGTTTGAAATATCGACAAACAATAAAAATTTCCAAGCTGGAAGATTTTTTAAAAGCTATTTAGCAAATATTGACAGCTGTCATATTTCAATGTCTCCTGCAAATACCTAAATATTTGAAGAATCAATACAAAGTGTTTTTTTTAATTTTGAAGTTTAAAAATGTGAAAAATGTAAAAATCACGTCGGCGTTCTAAATTAAACAATGCTGAAAATTTGAATAATATTTCATATTTAACGGGACGTATTTCTCATTATTCAAAAGATTTTTATTATTAATAACTACCACGTTATCCACTTAGACTTCATTTAAAATATTAAAATTGCAATATATTACTTTTTTCAACATTAGGTACTTATGAAAATGACTTAATTTAGTTGTGATAGTAACCGTTTCCCTCACTAGTGATGAAAATAAATAACTTTCCTCACTAGTGAGGGAAACTAAATTGAGTGAGGGAAATGACATTTGATATGATGACCAAGGAATCGTGATGTGCATTTGTAAATACAACTCCTTTGATTTATATAAAATAATTATTAAATTTCTTGTATCGCAAACGTAAATGTAAATATGTACTCGCCATCCTTGCTCCAATTCCATTCTTAGTTCCCTTCATTCAAGCTCATGTATTCCTCACACTAGGAATCTTTCATCACGCAACATCCATCCAACGCCTCAATACCACTGTTTCATTATTTTTTTTATTCGATGTACTCGATTACTCAATACGCAATTCATTTCAAATTACTCACGTCCATACTGTTAACAACGAATCTAAAAAGATAAGAAAGGAAATGAACGTCGTCCAGCGCATGTTCTTGAAACATTTAACAATGAAAATGAACTAATGCTAAATATGACATAATAATCAGAATAGCATATTGGTAAATATATCTTGGTGCCGTTCACCGCACTCTAGCCTTCTCAGCATCACTATCTGCAAGCAAGATACGCTTTGGCTTCAGTCAGCACGATTTGATGTCCACATAAAGTACGTTGTTTTTTTTGCCGCAGATCACCGGCTATCGGTCTCCGGAACGATCCAGTGAGTTAGAGGAAGTACCGTGTATAAAGATAGACAGAAAAAGATAGCATGCGCTTGAGATTGCCCTTCTTCCCTCAAGAGAAACGAAGATGGATATATTGATTCAAAGAACATTATCAACGAGAAAAATGAAGATAGTATGCGTAGGGATAATCTATGCAAACCATTAAGATAACCATAGCAAGCTTTCACAATGATGAACAAAGATTGCGATTTTTTAGTTGCTTTATTCTGTAATGATTTTTATTTTATAATAGTTGAAGTTCGCGATTGTAATTCACATTTTGAATGATGTTTGGTGCTTTTCGATAATAGAGTAAGGTAGAAGTTAAGTTGTTTTTATTTCCAGATTATCTCAGACGATTTTAGTACTAGACTCATAAAGCTTGATATTGCTTTTTACGTAGCTCATTGAATATGCAAGTCTGCAATTCGTACCGTCCTTCAAATATATTGGCAAATATTTGCATGTGAAAAGAATGTGTACGAGCAAAACAGAATACTAAAATTACACTCACAAAAAAGCAGAGAATAAAATTATGATTTATTGAACACAGAAAACAAATACTATTTTTATTTGCAAAGTTGATAAAATTACCATCAGTTATTTCATCATCAGCTAATAAACGGGAGATAATATTTCAACGAATTCAATATTTATCAGCAAAAATGTTGAATAAACAGAATGGAAATAATATTCCATCACTCATTTAAACCAATTAAGGGAATAATGAAGTTCGGAAAATTTTGACACATGCTGATAACAAACAAACAAAAGCGTAATCTATAACAAAAAATGAAAAGTCGAACTAACTCTGAAAGAATCGACAATGCTTTACCTCATCAGATAATATAGCACAAACATTTTATTCATTAGATTAATTTAACTTTATTCACGTGCATTATTCCTATACCCTTAAACTTATAAATATTTTCACTCTCAATTTCTGCATCAGTATATCATTAATATCATGCTACATCCCATCAAATAGGGGTAACACAAAACCTGGAAACATTCACAGAACATCCACTCATCAGTTTTTCTAGTCTTGACGCATGATTCTCGCTTCAACCATATTTTCGTTTCCACCAGATACGAGTATGCTCATATGTTCCTCACACTCGGACTATTTCTTTACGCAAGAAATCTTCAATTACATCCATCTATTTGCTCCTATACAAGTGTTGATTAATCTTTCACTTACGCCCACGAATCTAAAATGATAAGAAAAAAATGGAGCTTTGCTTGTTCTTGAAAGTAGATTTCACACAATTGCTATAAAAAATATCTGATGTGGACACCACATGACTTCCTTGTACCCGTAGTAAACTATAGATATTTTTTTAATTGCAAATATTTGACATTAAATCTTTTATTTTTTGTTCTAGTCCATAGCAAACTTAATTTTAAAAAAAATCAAAAAATAAATAATATTTAAATTTAGATATCTCGTTTATGCAAAAAGCTAATTTAAAAATTCTTAATATGCTAGACGCAGAATTTAATTCTCTAAAACTTTTATTTGCAGCATTTATTTCTAAAATTAAAATAATACCATTTTTTTCAAGGAAAGTTATCAGCTTCATGTAATGTGTCACTTCCGGTTAGTCTATTTTAACCAAAATCTATTATGTTATTTCCATTGATATAGTAGTCTTATATACCAAATTTGGAAAGTTTTAAATTATATTTGAATATAGTTTTTCATGAAAATCTATTATAGGCTTCAAGTAAAGTATCACTTCCGGTAGTTGTATAATGACCAAAAAGGGAGGTGCACAACTAGATGTTATAACAGTCCTAAATATAAAGTTTCAATTTTCTACGGCTTACCGTTTTTGAGTTATGCGAGATACGTACTTACATACGTACAGTATTGTGCGAATTAATGTGAACACAGATAGTTTTTCCTAAAATATAGTTTATTCAAAAGATAAATGTATTGAAGCGTTATTACAAAGTAGATTAATTTTTATTTAATATGAAATATGTCCTCCTTTGACTGTTATGACAGCCTGAACTCGTCTTGGCATGAAATCAATTAAATTTTTGCTGATTTTCTTGATTTTCTCATCCCGAAACCACACCAGAATCACAGCTTCGATCATTTTAGTTTTTGTCGTACAGTCCATCTTATTTAATCTGACCTTGCATATGGACCACAGGTTCTCTATCGGATTAAGATCTGGTGAGTTTCCAGGCCAGTCCAGAAGGGTAACCTTTTTGTGTTTGAAATATTTCAACATTGCCTGGGAGACATGACATGGAGCTGAGTCTTGTTGAAAGATCGCTTCACCGACTGCTTGAACTTTTTCCAGTTCTGCGACCAAGCATGTTTCTAACATTGTTTTATATTTGTCGCTGTTCATCATACCTACAATTGGGATATACTTTCCAGTTCCCATATATGAGAAGCAGCCCCAAAACATCTGTTTTACTGGATGTTTCCCTGTCTTGGCCAGGTGAGCTACAGTCAGCTTTTCGTCGGTAAACTTTCGTACGAACTTTGATCGGTTCCCTTGCACTAAAGAGTGTGTTTCATCGGAAAACAAAACATTCCTCCAGTCTTCTTCAGTCCAATGAGCATACTTTTTGGCCCAAACCAACCTTTTCTTCGTCATAGAATCCATGAGGAGTTGCTTCCTCTGCGGTCTTATGGCTTTTCTTCCACACTCTAAGAGTCGTCTACGAACTGTAGAGTCGTGAATTTTCACTCCAGCCTTTTCTAAGTCTTGCTGAAGATCATAACTCGTTTTTCTTGGGTTCAGTTTGATATTTCGTATTAGAAAAGATTCATCCCGAGGAATTGTCATCCTTTTTCTTCCACAACTTCCTTTTCGTTTTGTTTCCACTGAACCAGTATCTTTTTTTTGCATTATTATCTTGTTTACAGCTCCCAAGCTCACAAAACACTCTCGAGCAATGTCTCGTTGCGTCATCGATGTATATTCACTAAGTGTGATGATTCTTTCCCTTTTCCTCGGTGTGATATCCATAACGTCAGAAAACCACGAAAAACTAATAAATAATAATATTTAGTCTCAAGACGACAAAATATTCCGTACTACAACTAAAATAGCGCTGATGCAATGCTGAATTAGAGGTTCTGTGATATTCGTGGATTTAACTATCAGACATGACACAATAGTGTAGCCATCATAAGAAATATACAAAATTTTATGTGTTCACATTAATTCGCACAATACTGTACGTACAGACGGCATGACGAAATTAGTCAAAATGGATTCACGGAGGGCCAAAACACCTATTTCCGTTGAAATCTGAGAACCGAAAATTTTCGCGATTACAATACTTCCTTTACCACGTACAAGGAAGTAAAAATGAATGATTAAATAAAGTATATTTATTGTCATCCGCAAAATTTGTGACCCTCAATTGAGTAGCTAAAAAGCAAATAGCGTTTCTTAAAGTTTGTAACAGCAGTACAACTGGCTCTTAGATTTGTATTTTGAGCAAACTTTAGTATAAGAAGTTTAAGAAGAGGTGTAGAGAGTCCTGGCCCCGGTATCAGTGACGTCAGTGACGTCCGCATCGGTAAGAGAGCCACGCGACGTCGAAACACTTGGGGTTTTTCATAAAATTTATGGTCGCCGAGTCATCGTGTGCTCGTGTGTGTACAAATGGCTCAACGTGTTTAATGTACTGTCATGATTCATATACTGGCGCGTCCTCGTAATTTATCCATCGGCTGTCAAACCGAGCTAGGGATAACCCTTATCTGTCTTAATCCGTCCTCTGTGGCCTGCGGCGTCTTATCGCTGTCCGTGAAGCGGAGCCCGTAGCTTCTTCGCCTCGCTTTAAACGTTGATAAGCCGCTGAAAGATGAGTGTCGAGTGCATGGGCCGATGACGCACTCTTTAAATAACTCTGTCAAATGAACAGCTGACGCCGAAATACTAACACTAACAGATGGTGTTTGCTGGAAATGGACACATTACTTTTGGTTTAGTATTTCTCGTAGTTGCGCTATCGCGTGTCATAAAACTTATCGTTTTTATACCCTCCAACTATTAATAAAATAGAAAAAAAACTAGCAATCTTTAATAGTTATTTAAGGATTAAGGGCAATATCTGATACTGGCCTCAATGGTGATTACTTTTTTTTGTACAACCGACGAAATAACGACATAAAAATAATTAAAAATATTTATGGGGTAGGTGGGTCAATTGTATTGAATCAGGCTGTGGCTTTCACTTCAATAATATATTTGGGGGCCGTGATTTGTTGCACTTTACGCGCATAAATATATCACTTACCAATATCTGCTACGGCAGAATGACAAATCTAATAAAGAGTAAAAGGCGTAATAATATTCATTTATGTAAATATTTGAATACAATTTTGCGTTTAAATAATTATTAATAAAACTCTTTTTTGGACAACAGAAAAAATGTAAAGTTTAATGAATTAATTTAAAAGGAAGATTAAGTTGCAATGCCGGAAGCCTGACGCTAACTCGTTCCGTGTTTAATATCTAAAGTCGTGACTAAAACGTTCATAGTTACAACTAGTACGTAAATGACATTTTAATAACGGGAGTAGAAAAAATACTTCTCAGACCTTATCATCGTTTGATAGCACATTTCTCTCGACATTATTATCAAATTCTTTTGAAAATACTGTATGTAGGGTTTTGCAGCAAAGAGCTTAGCTTTCCTGAAAATATCTGGATGTTTCAGCTGAGAAATGATCTCCGCAGTAGGCGAGATTTTTTCTGTTCATTCACTGACCGTACGAGGTTATTCTTTTCCATTCTTTTTTCCTGTCTTTCGCTTGCTTACACCCACCTATATTTTCACTGATAACAAAATTAAAAATGACAGCTGATAAAACATTTTCCGCTTTTAGTACAATACCAAAATAACCACACAATAAAGAATACTACGTTAGTAGGTTTATTTTATTTGGAAAAATAGATTATAAAAAATAATAGTAGAACATAAATTTTGCCTGAAAAACAAAATTGTTTTGCAAGTCATTAAATATTCCATATCAAAAATCCGCAGGCTGTCAGAACCGACGCGACAATTAAAATTTCTGTCAAAATTGTGTTCTACATACAGGTAAAATAATTGATGATTTTCCGAGCGCAGAGCAATTAATTCTATGCACAAATGAACACGTACAAATACATACAAATACAACATAATTTATCAGTGTTTTAATTGTAGTTAGAAACTTTCAACATGATAAAAAATAAACACGTACGTAACGTGTACATGCGTCCCAAAACAATTATTCAGATTCACTTGGTAATTGTTTTTTATTTACGACCGTGATTTTTAACAAGATAAATATATCATCCCATCATCATAACCCAATTCTGGATATTGCAATTGCTTGCAATAATTATATATATATATATATATATATATATATATATATATATATATATATATACCGGGAGTTTCTCTTATCAGTAAACATAGGGATATATCATTACCAGAGTTACAGTTAAAAAGTTTGACAGCAATACATTAGAGCAATGCATTGAAGTGTAATAGTCTATAATCTAAAAGAAACATTTTAAGTTTAAACAAATTAAATGAATTTGAATTACTATAAATTACATTAACTAAACGTTAGGTATAAATTTAGAACCTAAAAACAATCCAAAAGTTCTTTTGTGTAGAGGTTTGTTCGCAAATTCTTCGATTAAGAGCTCGTACATACAAATAATGAGAATTTTGGGTTGAACCAGTTCAAAAATAGAAAATTATTAGAATGTGGTTCTACCAGACCACAAGAAATCGAATGGGGCAAGGCGCATCTTCATATCTTTTTTAGTTTTTGAGTTACAGCGATTTTTCACTTTTTTTTATGCTCAACTTTGAAAGTCCATAACTCAAAAACTAAACGAGATCTTGAAAAGCGGTTTGAACGAGTGCATTTCTCGTGCGCAACTTGACTTGTATAGGTATTTTGAAAATTTTTCAAATTTTTCAAATTTTTTCAAAATTTTTCTTCCTCAATATTTCAAAAACTTGAAAAGATAATGAAAATCTGAAAACACCAGTGAATTTCTTTCGTAAAAATACATAAGTATGCAAATTTTTACAAGAAATTTCGCACGGATAAATGTTTTATTACAAAAAAACGAAAAATCGTAAAAATCCTTAAGAAATTATCAAAAAACGGCCATTTTCGATTTTTTGTAATAAAAAATGTATCCGTTCGAATTTTCTTCTGAAAATTTGCATACCTATGTATTTTCGCGAGGAATTCACTGGTGCTTTCAGATTTTCATTATCTTTTCAACTTTTTGAAATATCGACAAAAGAAAATTTCGAAAAAATTGAAAAATTGAAAAATTTTCAAAATACATGTACAAGTTAAGTAGCGCACAAGAAATACACTCGTTTAAACCGCATTTCAATATCTTTTTTAGTTTTTGAGTTATGGGCTTTCAAAGTTGAGCTTTAAAAAAAGTCAAAAATCACTGTAACTCAAAAACTAAAAGAGATACTGAAATTCGGTTTGAACGAGTGATAAATAACTAACTTCTTCGCACTTCACGTAAAGAAATATGTCACTTACCGAGACCTGCTACGGTAATGGAACAGTTTCTGTTGTATACGTATATAAATCTTTATCTTGGTTTTATGTAGTGAATTGTTAATAATTATAAGTTATGGTTAGGACTGACGATTCTTATTTAATTTCGTCAGCTGAAAACAGGAGTCGTAGGTAATCGGCGAAGGTTAAAATTTGAACATGTGTATGTGCAGATTTGAAAAGCTATTAAAGTAAAATTATAAAAGCTCGCCGACATGCTCATTTTTATAAGCAAGAAATCCAATTTGTTTTGCGTAATATAAAGTTTATAATTACAAAAATAAAACAGTGCGAACATCAAACACACAGTCACAAAAATTATGCTTTGGTCTCACGGGGGCAACAGAGCAATCAGCAGCGACGATGACGTCAGACCTGCGGAGGCGGTGGCGGAAGCAGAAATTGAAAGGAGAGTCCGGGCCGCAGAGAGGTCGCCGCAAATTGAACACCGGAAATTGAAGATGGGACTAACTGCTACCGTTACACAAATTCCCGAAACTAAATCGACCCACTAAAACCGAACGACCGGTGGCAAATTTCAATCAATACGTCAATTAGAAGAAGACGGTCTACCGCACGCCAACACTAAATCCGGTGCATTTTCACTTTACTCCCGATTTCCGGGCCTAGATGAGAAAATATTGCATTGAACTGTGCAACGATGAACGAAGCGAACACTGAACACTTTATTGTAACACCGCTTTTCTCTTCGTTCTGCTACCAGGCTCCCACACTCTGGGGGTGTTTAGGGTTGTACTTTTCTTTAAATTCGTAATACTTATGTCATTCAACTTACAGCATAATCGACGGGACATGAAGCCCGGGAAATATGTGAAACGCCAATTTTTATTTACTTTTAAGTAATAAATTATAAAATGCTGAATGATTTTTAATGTAAATGATTTGTTTTTAAAAAGTAGTTCAATATTTTAATTAACTTTTGCTGTTTAATCGAAAGCAAAGTCTTTATAATCGTTTTGTGAATATATAATAGTATAGTTAATTTGAAACAAATCTATAATGGTACCTTTGATATTGTTAAATATTCATTTCATTTATAGACTAAAAAGCTTTGATTAATTGAATGGTCGGAGTTTGTTGTATCAAATTCAAAAACAGACATGCTATACCATTTTCACAAAACTACATTAATAATAATAGTACAGTAATTACTTATATGTTATCCGTTATATTCTCTTTAGTTGCACATCTATTTTTAAAAAGCAATCAAAGAACGACTGAAAAACTCTCGTTGGAAAATTGCAGACATATGTTCTCGTGTTTCCAGTAACTTATTAATCTTTTAAAAATTAATTACATGACTGGAAACAAAAACCAACTTCATCATACGACATTGTCTTATTATTAGAACCGCCGACTTGAAAACAAGTGATGACAAATTATCCTTTTATTATGACAGCCCGTCACAGTCGTATTTATGAGGACTTTAAACGTGCTTTTTCATCCAAGCATGTCGTATATCAACTTGGACAAATGTAAAACGCTCTACTGACTCGAAAACGAGAAAGCAATCATGATTTTTTTTACTGCAATTGTTCTAACACGGTATCCACTTTCGGTTATAAATTGCCGCCATATTTAGAAATTGATTTTTGATATGATTGATGAACAAAATGAAATTCGTTTCACAGTTCTTAGAAGTTTCAAACAATTGTAATTTATATAAAAAATGAATCAAAATAACAGCTTTTACCTTTATCGGAAATTTCGGTCAAAAATCAGAGTTGCCACTTACCTGAAACAAAAAATAAACAAATTAGTCATTTACACTTAATATGGAAATATTTTTCACTCAATTAGCGCTGAATTTAAATTTGCAAATATTTACTGTTGCAAAATATAACTTTGGTTGGAAAATAAAAATATTTTTGAGGATTAGATACGGCTTGAATTATATTTATAATTTAACACATTTTCAAAGACAACGTTTCGGGTCTTTGATTGGTTCAAGCGAGGATGGTGTGTCAAGATAAGAATGTTGAACAGAAACTGATTATTTGATAAATCTGATGAGTGGATGTTCTGTGAATGTTTCAAAGGTTTGTGGTACCCCAATGCATGGGATATAAAATTAGCGTTTATATACGGTACGTTAATGAGATTAAATTCATGTTGTACAAATAAATAAAATAAATATGAACTCGTAAATTAATATTTGTGGCAGGCGCGGTGGCCGAGCGTGTTAAGGCACATCTCTTAGCATACTGTGACGTCACCCGAGCCAAGGTTCGTCAGTTCGAATCCGCCTGCCGACAATGTGTGATTTGTCGTAAAATATAAAAATACAGTTACATGTATTTATCACACTCGGGCGCTATAAGCTAGTCACTTATACGCCTTAAATAATCTGACTAAAGAAACCGGCAGTACGGCAGTGTAAAAACTGCGGCTCGGTGTGCCCGGCCCCTATGTTCCGCAACGGAATGATGGGACTCATATATAAATTAATATTTGTTAGATGCAAGTTATATTTACTACTAGGACAGTCTTGTCGTAGCCAAGCTCGTACATAAGAGCTTTCCGTTTAGTTTGCAATTTTCTGATAACATCAAAGCAATTTGTGAAAGGTGCAAGAAATTGTACAAAAACCAGTAACCAATAATTGACCAATAATGTGTTAATCTCAGTGATAATCTATTCATAAATAGCAGGCCATGAATTGGACCAGCAAGATGCACCGTTAGTAGGGGTAGGCCGTGCTTGAAAAGCCCCCTTTGCTATTAGCCGAGTCGGATTCTAATTCTGTTGTAATTACATTGTCGCTCGATGGTGGCGCTGGCACCGTCAGGGCCTTAATGTGACCTTTCACATGTAATTAGAGGCCGAAGTCACGGAATAATTACACACGTTCTACTCTTACCTATACGTCGATTTATAACGAACGCCACTGGTGTCAATGTAGAGAGGGTACATGAATTTATGGCTAAACAGAAACATGAAACCCAGACGAAACTTTGATACTATGTTATATTCATACTGTGTGCGATGTGTTAGAATAATCAAACATGAATTTAACTATGTATGACTAACTCTCGCACCTTCCTAAATTGCTTTATTGTGGACACTCTCTTGTTATTATTATTTCTAAAGGGTTGTATTATATCCCAGCTATCTACTTCTCGCTGTCAAACCATCCCAAATTATTTTACACAAAACTACAAACGCTTCATTTTACTCTTAATAAAAATTATAGAAACTAAAGTTTTCTTTATATTTTATTTCAACCTTTTTTTGTCAAAACTAAATTGGAAACGTTTGATAGAAGATATCTAGGTAAATTAAAAGGAACAAGAAATTGTTACTATCACTGCTTTCCTGATTATTTTACAGGAATCAGTTTTTAATAAACATTGTAGAGAATTAAATTCTGAATTTTATTATTTCTATCTATTCCGTATTACGTATTTAATTACTGCTAAAACGAATCTAAATTATGTATGTGATAATTAAACGTTATATATTCTTGTCTGCATTTGTTTCAAGACTAATTATATAAATAATAACATTTTTTGACTACTTATAAAGATTATTTTAACTGTAATAGGATTTAGATGCATTTAATTTTCTCTCTACAGCTTTTATAAATGGAAAAAAAAAATATATCATCATGTCTTTTGCCAATTATTTAATGTGGCACTATGCAGTAACAAATCACAGTAAGTGATATATTATATGCTTGTAAGTCAATTACCAGCCGTCAAATCAAGCTCTGAAATACAGGCTGTTTCACAACTTAGAGCAAAAAATTAAAGGGTATATTCTGTACGACGTGCTGATAATGAAACAAAAAGATTTTTTTTTTAATCGAAAAACTATTTTCCATGTTTCCCAGTCCAAAATTTTTCGTTGCCACTACCACTGGGTGGATGATTATGTTAAAGTTATTAATTAAATAAAATTCTATTATAAATAACTGCTAATAATTGAATTGTGTAATTATTCTTTCGTAGTTGATACGTACTTCATTGTTTGTGTTTAATAGGAAAGCGAATCCAATGCAGTACTACAAAAAATGTTTTAGGTTAACAACACTTAATTTTTCGAATTTAAAAAAATCTTTTTATTTCCTGATCAGCACGTTGTACAGAATATACCAGGGTTCGTAAATATCATGATATTTATAATAAATATCAAAATATCTGATATATAGGATATATATATATATATCAGATAAATATCACTTTTTGGATATTTATTTTTTAATTTTAGTTTTTGTACACATTTAGAAAAACTGAAAAATTTCACTTTTCCGGAGGCTATATCTCAAAAACTAAACAAGATATGGAAATGCGCTCAACGGCGTTGAATTCCCCGTGTCCGAATTGACTTGTAAGCAAATTTTCATACAATTTTATGCAATTTAATATTTTTAATTATTTCCTAAGGGGTACCCCTTTGGTTTTTTCAGATTTTAATTCAATTTTACCAAAAATCCTTAATCGTAGGATTATTAAAACGAAAATTTACATACATATGTATTTTGACCCACTGAATCCAGTAGTGCAATCTTCAAATGCATATGACTTCTGGTTTTCGAGAAAATGTTAAAAAAACGCTTTTTGCGATTTTTTTGGCGGAAAATTGAAAAAAAATAAAAATCGCTGAAACTATGTTTATAAGTTAACTGAAGCACGAGAAAATTAATGCCGTTGAGCGCGTTTTAATATCACATTTAGTTTTTGAGATATAGCCTCGGAAAAGTAGAAAAACTGAAAAATTCGAAAAATTTCACTTTTCCGGAGGCTATATCTCAAAAACTAAACAAGATATGGAAATGCGCTCAACGGTGTTGAATTCTCCGTGTCCGAATTGACTTGTAAGCAAATTTTCATACAATTTTATGCAATTTGATATTTTTAATTATTTCCTAAGGGTTTGGTTTTTTCAGATTTTAATTCAATTTTACCAAAAATCCTTAATCGTAAGATTATTAAAACGAAAATTTACATACATATGTATTTTGACCCACTGAATCCAGTGGTGCAATCTACAAATGCACATGACTTCTGGTTTTCGAGAAAATGTTAAAAAACAGCTTTTTGCGATTTTTTTGGCGGAAAATTGAAAAAAAATAAAAATCGCTGAAACTATGTTTATAAGTTAATTGAAGCACGAGAAAATTAATGCCGTTGAGCGCGTTTTCATATCACATTTAGTTTTCGAGATATAGCCTCGGAAAAGTAGAAAAACTGAAAAATACGAAAAATTTCACTTCTCCGGAGGCTATTTGATATTTTTATATAATGGATATATATCATTGCAAAAATATGACGATATATATCAAAATAAATATCATGATATATATCGATCGATATATATCTTCGAACCCTGGAATATACCCTTTAATTTTTTGCTCTAAGTTGTGAAACACCCTGTATATTATTGAAGGGGTAATTTTATGTGGTCGGTTTTGGAAATCAAATAGAACTTTTTGTAAAATATAAAAATATTAAAGTAACACTTGTCTAAGTCTCACAAAATTTTGTGAGACTTAAACAAGTGTTACCTACTTTAATATTTTTATATTTTATTAAACCTAGTTTCACCAAGGAACGGACAATTAATTTTGTCTTTGTTGTTTTTTATTTTTAGAACTTTTTGTATTGATATTTTTTTAATAAACACACATTCCCCGTTATGAAATCAATTACTGATTGCCAAATGACTACTTAAATATTATCAACATCTTGTCTACATTCTTAGATGATCTTAGGGCACCAAAAAATAAAATGGTTTATTTATTCAGTAATAGGATTCGACAGCTGTGTTTGCGCGGTCCGATGTGTTATCTCAAACATTCCGATATTTAATGTGAATTTTCTTATCTATCTTATCTTAAAAGTATAACCAAATCTTTCTTCATTGTTAGTAGTAGGTATCAACATGGGTAAGTGCAAAAATAATGTATCTCTTACAATTAAAACAAAAAAAACAGTAATATAAATTTTCAGGCTCATCTCAATCATTAATGAAAGCAGTGAATTTATCAAACCAATTAAAGTGTTCATATTGCGGCGAATTATTGACATGTCTACCAATAACAGTTTACCAAAATCAAGGTAATGTTTGTGGGCGTTGCCCGGAAAATGTCTTCAATGATGGATTCCGAAATTTCGCTCTTGAAGAGTTGATTAAATTGCAAGAACTACCATGCAGATATAAGAAGAATGGATGTGCAATTATTTTAAACTATGGACAAGTGATAAGTCATGAAATTGACTGTTTCTACCGACAATATCCTTGTCCTACACTCTCTGCTCAATGCTCATGGAAAGGAAAAAGATCAGAGCTTAAACGACATTATGAATGTCATCACAGAGCATTTATGTTAGAAGAAGGAAATTTCTTATCGTTCAGTCTTCAATCAGCATTTGAAGAAAACATATTTGTGTCATCAAGAAAACAGTTCTTGGTGCAAATAAGATACAACAATGAATTATCTTCGTTAAAATGTGGATTAATATATTTTGAAGAACCCGGTGAAGGCAAAAATTATACGTTTCAAATTACATTGAAATCTTCAGATGATTCTATTATACGAACCATTACAAAAAGTAGTGTTGCAAATGTTTTTGCAAATGTGGAACTGCAGGAAATTGATTTAAGAGAAATTGATTTTATAAGAAAATCTAAAGGATTATATTATACCGTTAAAATTTTTGAAGTAACCGACGATAATTAATCTTAATTAATGATAACATAATTTTTATTGTTTTAATGTAACATATATTAATTATTGACTGTAATTATCTAAATATAACTACTACTTTATCAGATAGATAATTGTTATCATATTTTGCGCACTTTAGCTTAAATCGAACGCAGTAATAATTTAAAAGCAAAGAACGAACCAGTGGAACTGGTAGTCAAGGCTATTTTTATCAGCATTCCATTTGTGAGAGCAGTGCGCTGTGACCTTCGTGTTGCTAGAGATTGTTTCAATCAACTGGATACAAACTACTGTTGTTATTATGGGTAAGTAATAAGCATTTTATGTTTACACTATAATATTTAAATATATGTAATATATAAACAAATTTATTTAAATAAAAACATAGTTACTTTGAAACAAATACGCGACGTAGGGGGTTCCCCGTTTTACTCGCTCATGTTGAGGACATGAGAACACTTTTCAACATTGTCATAAGAAATACAGTTATTTTTATAATGAGTACCTACATTTACTTGTAATATTTAAATAAAATAAATATATCATTACGCCTTTTACTCATTACTGGGTGTGGCACTCTGCCTAAGCAGATTTCGGTAAGTGATATATTTTTTCGCGTGAAATGTGGTTACCAGTCATCAAATCACGGCCCCCAAAGATATTAGTGGAGGAAGAGCCACAGGGGTAGATTTAAATTGGTGAAAATTGTTTGTCGGTTCTGGGGGTCGAACCAGGATTCTCAAGATCCACAGGCCGACTCGATACCACTGAACCACCTACCCCATAATAATATAATAATAATAATATTTAAACATGTTTAATTGTAAAATATAACCCTATATAATTTTAATTATTACAATTCAATATTGAAACAAATACATGATGTAGGGGGTTCGTCTTGTTATGGTTCATATTTTGACAAGCTTCATTTTATTTTGAATTAATGCTTCTTTTTCTAAATTATTATTTATTTTATAAAAAATACAAATGAAATTATAAAGAGAAATATTTGGATTAACTTAAAATAATACTAATTAAATAATACAATTATTATTATTTTTTTAGGTGGCTCACAGGGAAAATTAGTTGATTCGACAGACGAAGAACTAAACGACCTGAAATGTATCAACTGTCATGAACTTTTAACGGTTTTGCCCATAACTTGGTACTTATATAGAGGAAATGTTTGTGGTCGTTGCCCACAAATTCAACAAAACGACGGCCATCAAAACATTGCTTTAGAAGCAATTATCAAATTGCAAAATCTTCCCTGCAGATATAAGAAAAATTCTTGTTCCGAAACAATGGATTATAAAGAGATAAAGAAACATGAAGAAAGCTGCTTTTATCGTCAATATGCCTGTCCTATAATTCCGTTAATTTGTACTTGGTCTGGGAAAAGATCAGAACTAAAAACACATTATGCAGAGAAGCATAAATATGCACTTTTGGACAACGAAAAATATTTAGAATGTCCCACAAAGAAACATTATGAACAAAATATTTTAATTCAGACCATGAAGAAACAATTCTTGATTCAAATGAAAATTGAGGAAAATTCATATATCCTCAGATGTGGATTAATATATTTTGAAGAGCCAAGTGAAAATAAACAATATGTATTTACGATTGTACTTAGAAATGGAGATAACGAGTTTAAATGTAAAATTAAAAACAGTAGGTTTATAGATACGTATTTAATTAGTAAAAACGAATTGCATGAAATTGATTATAATCAAATCGAGTTACTTATTGACAATTCAACAACTTTGCAATGCAAAATTAATATTACAGAGGAAGATAAATTAAATATATAATTTAGTTTGATATTATATTATTAAATATATAATATTTGTTTTTTATATTTTTATATACATATTTTACAATTATTTTAAATATAGCATTTTAAATATAGCATAAGTATAATTCCTAATGTTTAAATTTATAAAATACTAATTCTGAATTTCTAGTAATATATTTTAGAACTATGGTGGTTAATATAGATAAATTATGTTAAATAAAACAATAAATTTGTCCAGCCAGATAATGCAGTTCATTTAAACGGCACCAATTCTAGTCACGAAGAAGTTGGAACAACCAAAGTAAAAAAGTTAGAGTTGAAACCATTCCGACAGCAATTCAGCATCCGCTAATACCAGCCATCGTCAGGGCCAACTCTTTACAGTCGGCTGTCGGGCCTTCGCACAAACTTTGGGCAAGTGCCACACTTAAAACTAGGTTAAATAAATAAAAAGACCCTTACAGAACCCGCGGGTGCATAGTCTTTCCTTCCTTCTTCAATGTTCATCCATTTGTAATTTTTATATCTCACAGATCCTGTCAAACGTCTTGATGTTATAGATTGATTTGTTTTCGTCTTAACAAGTCATGTAAGTAGAGCAGATTAAAGGTAAATATAAAAGTAAAATGCATTAATTAAATGAATAATATATAAAAATTATAAACGCGATCACAATCTCCTCTTAAGATGTTATGAGATCTTCGGCCATGAATTGTAAGTAACAATGTAGGCAACTAAATGTAGCAGAGCTGCCTTCAGTGTTGCCACCCCAAGAATGCGAAACCAAATTTAAACTTGATGGGGACGTTTCAGGGAACTGAGATGCCGTGAGAACTAATTAGATTTATATGGGTAATTAAGTTTTATATTCGCGCAGAATTACGAGGCATTTTGTTATAAATAAAACTGTAAGACGCGGATTGCAAGCAAAACAGAGTGGGAGAAACTGAGTGAATGTGATTTGGGAGCTAATTTATTACCAAGAGAAATTTTATTTCTTCAAAATATTTTGCAGTTAAATAAACTAATTACATACTTTTCGCCGTCAAACATTTCTAAATTATATATTTTAAATAAACCACTTGAAAATGTCTTTAATTTAATTAATTCTAAATGATACAGCTTTTCGAAGCAATAATTTGGTAACATCAAATAAGTTATTGTTGCTTACCCTGCCGCCATTACGTGGGCGACATTCAATTTTCTTAGACGAAAACAAAAGAGGATATTCAGTTAGCGGAAGCCACGTGCGAAACCTTATCTTCTGACTTTTAATTAGAAGCTAATTATTAGGACAAGTGCCGAAAGGTAATTGCCAACGAGGGGAGCAAGTTACAAATTATGAGCTGTCGTTCTTGCCACCTCCAATGATTAGCACCCTTCTGTTTCGACCCCAAGGAAAATCCTACGTCTTTCTACATATCTTTATATTCAATTCACTACTACATATAATTCGACAGAAGGTAAATAAAATGGGGGATGATTCTTTTCGTACAGATGCTTAATATTAAGAAGAGGTATACAAGCTATTATATTTTTTCTAATAAAATATAAAAATAAACACTTGTCTAAGTCTCACAAAATTCAGCCTCCAAATCAACTTATGAGGTCATTGTCAGAGGCTGGCCAGCACAGTTAGTAACCATAGCTCCTTCATGTGAACTTTGTTCTAGGTGAAGGAGTGGGTTATACCATACTGATGAGCTCTAATAAGAGTGAAACGCGTCTATGGTTACTAACTGTGCTGGTCAGCCTCTGACGATGACCTCATAAGTTTACTTGGAGGCTGAATTTTGTGAGACTTAGACAAGTGTTTATTTTTTTAATATTTTATTATTAAACCTAGTTTCATCAAGTGAGCATTTAAAGAAAATTAATTTTGTCTTTGTTGTTTTTTTTATATTTTTTTTCTATTTATAGTTAATTTTAAAAGCAAAACTGTGTCGATAATTTATTTAAATCCCAGTTCGTAGAAATACAATTTGTTGTTTTCAACGCTAGATCAGTAAAATTTTACATGATATTATACATATTATCCATTGATTCATTTGAAATAACATAGTTATGTATTTTATTAGAACTGATATAAGTAACAGAATAAAACTAAAGATAGTAACAAATCAGACTGTACTAAAACAGCATGGTACGACTCAGGATCAAGGACTGCATTACGAAGCTTCTATCTGCCGACATTTTGTTCTTAAATTTCACTCGATTCATTTAATTTTACTCTTTATGACAACAGTAAAGCAACAAAAAGTTGCAGAGGAATTAAAAGCGATTTCAGAAAGTTTATTTAATTTGTCGTATAGTTGTGTAATGTTGATTTGTTATTAAATATCAGATACTAATTACTTTATTTGTAACTTAGAACTTGTTAATTGTAGCTCAGACTGTATTCAATCATAATCATATCAAAAATCTTTTATTTCGCAGAAGCTTTTCATGATCAATCTAATTAAGTAAAAATGACTTGCGTCTATTAATAGAATCACTAATTATATTTCAGACCAATAATAAAACTTTCAGGCTTAAAAAATGTAACAGAAGACGTGCAGGACCGGCTCAAGCTTTTTTAATAATAATAATATTAATAGTTATAGCAGTCGTAGATCCGAGAATTTAACCAAATAAGAATAAGTTTTATTTCTCCTCCTTTCTTATCGTTTTAAATCTGGTACGGCAGAGTACCACACCCACTAAAGGGTAAAATGCGTGATGATATATTTTATTTATAGGAAGAAAAGTCCAACATTATTCATTTGATTGACAAATTACAATTCGATCCCCACAGCCGACAAACAATTTTCACCAATTTAAAACTAATATCTTTGAGGGCCGTGATTTGACGGCTGGTAACCGCATTTCACGCGACAAAATATATCAATTACCGGGATCTGCTTAGGCAGAGTGCCACACCCAGTAATGGGTAAAAGGCGTGATGATATATTTATTTATTTATTTATTTTAAATTATTTTGAATATTTAAAATAAAAGTTACAAAGAATAAAATTGTGCATGATTTTTAATTCAAAATATTGTCTCAAATAATTTAGAAACTATAAGATGACAAATATTAACTTTTAAATATGTGAGATTGTATTATCTTACAATGGAGAATTCCTGAGTCCGTGCCTGCAGGCAGCAATAAAGTCATTTCATCCCTCCAATAGTAGTACAGTCCCACGCACGAATTCATAAAGAAACGCAGCCGAAATCAGAGCAACGAGTTCGCTAATGGTATGAACTTTCCGAACTGAATTAATGTGTTTATAATAGACGCGTTTCATGCTTTCGGCCTGTTAATTTGTGTCGCGATGACGCGGCAAAATGAAAATGTTTCCAAAACGTGACAATTACGTCAGGACGATCATCGATACCGGCGTTGGCGTTATTAATGAACGTTCTACTATCGTCCAAAACTACCCCCTACCGACGCGACGTCGCCCGCTGCTTCTACGAAAAATTCATATTCATATGATTGTATCTTACCAAGAAAACTTAATATACAATAGCTTGACGGTGGAATACGCCGAGCAGTATCTTTCGTTCATGCAACAAACCTTTAATCCTCATATTCATCCATTTATTCAAAGACTATCCACCAATCTATATTTTTATATACGTTAGAATGACTGGATCATCTAAAATTAAAATAAATATATCATCAGGCCTTTTACCCATTACCGGGTGTGGCACTCTGCGCTAGCAGATCTCGGTAAGTGATATATACCTTCGCGTGAAGTGCGGTTACCAGCCGGCAAATCACGGCCCCCAAAGATGTTAGTGGTGGGCAGGGTTCGTAAATATCATGATATTTATAATAAATATCAAAATATCTGATATATAGGATATACTCGTATATCAGATAAATATCACTTTTTGGATATTTATTTTTTAATTTTAGTTTTTGTACACATTTATTATCACAATAGGAAATACAAAATAAATTATTACTCCTAAATAAAAAATTAACATAGGTAATGAAAAAAAGTAAATATACATTGAATGGATACACAAATATTATATAGTACTAAGAATAGTAAGAATATTTAAATAATCCTATATCCTAGATAGGGGCAAATCATCATCTTCTGATGAACTTCCTGAACATAGCGTTGCAGATAGAGACTCACTTGGCCAAATCCAATCTAAATTAGTTTTTTTTTGTAGTTTCTTTTTGGTTTAAATATTTAAACATAAAAACTAATTTACCGGCTTTGGCGTTACCGAGACGATTACGTAATTGAGATTGGACAATGCCAAAAGTGGAGAAATATCGTTCCAGCTGTGGCTGCTACAGCAGTGTGTAACTGTTCACATAGTTCAATAAATGTACTTTTATTTGGCCACTCTGACTCATTGATAGTTACACTTTTCCACCATATTAAAGGATTTGTATTTCTAAAATGAGTACCAAATAAAAATTTTGGAAATGGTTCAGACTTTGCCGTTAATGACATCACAAATGGCACACAATTTGGATTTATGTCGTTGATGTGAAGTTAGTCAAAAGCTAGTAAACTAAGAATTATCTTTAGAATATAATTTTAACAGAATTTATGAAAGTAATAATGAGAGGTATACTATATTTATTATAGACTATTTGATATTTTTATATAATGGATATATATATATATATATATATCTTCGAACCCTGTTTATAAGTTAACTGAAGCATACATATGTATTTTGACCCACTGAATCCAGTGGTGCAATCTTCAAATGCATATGACTTCTGGTTTTCGAGAAAATGTTAAAAAACCGCTTTTTGCGATTTTTTTGGCGGAAAATTGAAAAAAAATAAAAATCGCTGAAACTATGTTTATAAGTTAACTGAAGCACGAGAAAATTAATGCCGTTGACCGCGTTTTCATATCACATTTAATTTTCGAGATATAGCCTCGTAAAAGTAGAAAAACTGAAAAATTCGAAAAATTTCACTATTCCGGAGGCTATATCTCAAAAACTAAACAAGATATGGAAATGCGCTCAACGGCGTTGAATTCCCCGTGTCCGAATTGACTTATAAGCAAATTTTCATACAATTTTAAGCAATTTAATATTTTTAATTATTTCCTAAGGGGTACCCCTTTGGTTTTTTCAGATTTTAATTCAATTTTCCCAAAAATCCTTATTCGTAGGATTATTAAAACGAAAATTTACATACATATGTATTTTGACCCACTGAATCCAGTGGTGCAATCTTTAAATGCATATGACTTCTGGTTTTCGAGAAAATGTTAAAAAACCGCTTTGTGCGATTTTTTTGGCGGAAAATTGAAAAAAAATAAAAATCGCTGAAACTATGTTTATAAGTTAACTGAAGCACGAGAAAATTAATGCCGTTGACCGCGTTTTCATATCACATTTAGTTTGCGAGATATAGCCTCGTAAAAGTAGAAAAACTGAAAAATTCGAAAAATTTCACTTTTCCGGAGGCTATATCTCAAAAACTATTTGATATTTTTATATAATGGATATATATCATTGCAAAAATATGACGATATATATCAAAATAAATATCATGATATATATCGATCGATATATATCTTCGAACCCTGGTGGTGGAGGAACCACTGGAGTAGATTTAATTTTGTGAAAATTGTTTGTCTGCTGTGGGAATCGAACCAGGGTTCTCAAGATCTATAAGATCATCTCAGTTGACATACAGGGTGTTTTACAACTTAGAGCTTTTTAAAGGGTATATTCTGTACTACGGTGCTGATCATGAAACAAAAAGATTTTTTTTTAATTCGAAAAATTAAGGGTTGTTAACATAAAACATTTTTTGTAGTACTGCACTGGATTTGCTTTCCTATTAAACACAAACAATGAAGTAGGTATGAACTACGAAAGAATAATTACACAATTCAATTATTAGCAGTTATTTATATTAGAATTTTATTTAATTAATAACTTTAACATAATCATCCACCCAGTGGCAGTGGCAACGACAAATAGTTTTGCGATTTAAAAAAAAATCTTTTTGTTTCATGATCAGCACGTCGTACAGAATATACCCTTTAATTTTTTGCTCTAAGTTGTGAAACACTCTGTATATAAAATCTTTCCTAATTTTCCACTCATAATGTACCAACATACTTCATTTATTCACTCCATTGGTGAAAAATTTAAAATACATACAGAGTATATAAATTTTTATTACATTATTCGTATCAGAAAGAATTTTCGAGAAATATTGATCAAAAATCTAAGAAAAAACTTTAATAAATTTTCAAAAAAGTAAATCACTTAAAAATTACTAAAAATTTACTTTTAAGACAATTTAGTTATGATGATTTCAATGTCGTTAAGCGCATCTTCATATTGACTCAGAAAGAATGAAATTTTGCGTCATCTGATTCAGTACTTTTTCGATGAATTATCTCAAAAACTAGATATGAATTGCGATCAAGGTATGTATGCAAATTTTCATTACAATATTCGTACGAGAAAGAGTTTTAGAATAATAATCGCTTAAATTTTACATACACGCCAATTAGACTACGGGGAATTCAATGCCGTTTTTCGCATCGTCATATTTTGTTTAGCTCTTAAGTTATAGACTCTAGAAAATCTGATTTTTTCCTAAATTTTTCCTCGTCAGATTTTTCACTTTCCCAAGACTATATCTCAAAAACTGGGCAAGATATAAAAATGCGAACAACGGCATTGATTGTCTTGTGCTTCAGTTAGCTTATAAACAAATTTTTATCAATTTTTAATTTTTGAAAATTAAATAATATTTAAAGAACTCTAAGAGATATACACTTGAAAACTTTACCATTGGATTCAGTGAATTAAAATACGTAGGTGTGTAAGTTTACAGCAAATTTACGAAATTAATAATTTGAAACCGAAGATAGATTCTTGATGAACGAATCGAACTCTTGTCATGAAACAATAACATACGATTAGGATTATAGAGTCAGACGTATACCATTATTGTGTTATTCAAAATGAACGCATAAACCAGACAATGCGAATTTAATAACATGCTTGTCAAACAATTTGCATGTGCATCACATCAACATTATACAATCTGCATAAATCCTTCGGCGGTTTGCAGATCTGCAAAACCTAATCTGCAGTCAAGTGCTCAAGTGCCCACTGACAAAACTTGAAGAGTACTTCCGCTGCAGGAAATAATACTCACTACTGTTGTACTTCTAACCCTTGATCTGTTCAATCTGGATATATTCAATTTAGAGATTGATAAAGAATAATAAGTAAGTACAGCAATCAAATTATATTGTATCAATAGCATATTAGATGAATTGTCATGGGCGGGTCATGGGGGTCATGACCCCCCCCCCCTAAGCATGGACTTTTTTTTAATGTTGCTCTAATAGTTAATTGGCCCTAATACATAATAATGATGTCATTATTTACGATAACTCAATTTGTTAAACAAATTAAATAGAAAATTTTATCTAAGAACTTAAAATTCTAAGATAATTAAGAACTATTGTTTGATTTATTATTCTAATAAATAGCCAATATTTTGTGGAGATATTATTTCGACCCGCAGATGGGAGAGGTATTCTATTTAAGACCTAGTCAAGTATGTGACTACCGACATTTGCACTTAGAAAATTAACTTCTAATTCAATAAATTTTGTATTCTATCGAAGAACCGTTTAGATATTGAAACTTTATGATTTAAAAAGTGTTGGTGCTCTTAGGGATGAAAAAAAAAGTATATTCTAAAGATGATTTAATGTGATTCCAAAGACGATTTAATGTGATTTAATGTGATTGTAAAAAATATTTAAATATAATATGAGCAAATACAATTTTTTTTATATTTATAAGATGGGCAATACCCCCCTCCCCCCAGAGACAAAATTCACTCCATGACCCCCCCGTAATTCTAAGTCTAGATCCGCCCCTGTGAATTATCAAATTCCTTTCAAACCTTTAGGTTAAGCGACCCTTAGTGAAGGTAGTGTTTTATATTGTCTAGAAACAGCTTAACAAAACAAAAAAAAGTTTAATTTTGAAAATATGGTTCTAAATCATATAGAGTGAAACAAATGTGCGTGTCATTTTGGTTGGCCTAATAATAATGTTCGACGTGAAATAAATCAGAGTATTTTGCGACAAAGAAAGAAAATAATCGTAACCTCGAGGAAATCGCTATAATAGCAGTATATTCTGCAGCTTACTGGGCGAATATATTTCTAAAAGCAACATGGAGCAAAGAAGGGCAATAGTTTTAAATTTGTCGCCAGCAAACCGAGAGCCGTTTGACAACTTTCTCCGTGGATGCCGGATGCCTAACTACGATTTATATCCGCACTTCGCATCACATATATTTTCAGTAATCTGCTCCTTACTCCGACATTTTTCTCAATATATTTCCTACGCCGCTAAACATCTTCGATGTATTCCATTAAACTTTGGCTAATAACGCTTCCGCGACCGGCATTTCGCGACAAATCACTTTTCTCATATAACATACGACATCCTCCAATTTATATTTTATACGAGCAAAGAGAGAACTATCTTTACACTTATTTTCATTTCGCAAGGTCTATACTAAGCTTAGCTTGCATCTATATGACGATGTCATTTAATACACTTGCAAGATGCAATGTTAAATAGTCCTTAATCTTTCAAATGAAAGTAGTAGAAAATTGGAAAGCTTTATTTTAGTATATTATACACGGTGTTTCACAACTTAGAGCAAAAAATTGAAGGGTATATTCTGTACGACGTGCTGATCATGAAACAAAAAGATTTTTTTTAAATTAAAAAAATTAAGGGTTGTTAACCTAAAACATTTTTTGTAGTACTGCACTGGATTCGCTTTCCTACGAAAGAATAATTACACAATTCAATTATTAGCAGTTATTTATAATAGAATTTTATTTAATTAATAACTTTAACATAATCATCCACTCTGTGGCAGTGGCAACAAAAAATTTTGGACTGGGAAAAATGGAAAATAGTTTTGCAATTTAAAAAAAAAATTTGTTTCATGATCAGCACGTCGTACAGAATATACCCTTTAATTTTTTGCTCTAAGTTGTGAAACATACTGTATATCTAGGACGAGAAATGTATGGTTTTTTTCATGGTGTAATTAATAAATTAACTAACATCCCGAGGGAAATGTATTGTCTTCTAAGGAGTATTCATATTTTTGTACCTGACCTAAGTAAGATTAGAAACGAGAAAGTAATTATATTAAACATTCATTACGGGCATTTAATACACAAAAATGTGTCAAATTACATTATATTTCTAAATTAGAATACAAAAAATACAGCGAAAAATAATCGGAAGAATTCCAAGAAATTGTTGGTGCAGCTTCTGCAGTTGTTCTTAAGTAACTATTTGTTTATTCTGCTCTATTGTATTTTATATATATTAGACAGCTGAACTGTCGAAATAATATAACCTTCCTAGGGGAATAATGTGCACATTATTTCCTTAGGGAGCTTAGGTACAAAATATTTTACTTCTATCCTGATTTATATATAATAGAAACGGTCAAATATTTCTGTTTATGAAAGAAAAAATAATTAGATAATTGGAAAGGTTTGCTGAGAGCATTGTCTATTTTTTGCGTTAATTTTTTGTTAGATTAAGTTAGTAGACGTATTTAAAGGAAGAAAATGTAGCGTGGTAAGGGAAAGCGAAGAGGCCTTAAGGAAAACTTCGTTCCGCGTTCCCGTCGACTACGTTAAGTATGTGGTAAAATTTATTGCATACTTACGTAAATAAGTATAGAGATATATGGTTTTATTTCGAGGCTTCCACTCATATTTAAGAGCGGTCCCAGTTCTTTCGGCCGCCACCGCCAACTCTGATGTATCTAGCTCGGTATGTACGTGTATTTCATGAGAGCAAAACAACAAAATTGAATTTCATTCCAACATTTTTATGTTTATTTTTACGTATTTACGACGTAATCTCACTTATAAAACGGCACTTTTGTTTTTATGAATTTTTGATACGTTGCAGTTTCGTCTGTCTTCACGTCTTGGTACAAATTTGTTGAAAATAAAAAGCTCTTACATAAAATACTGCGCCTTTACCGGAGAATAAATGTAAATATTTATATTTTCTTGCATTTTATTAATTCTTAATCTATTTCTGTTCGCACTTTATGCATTTACAGGCGTGGTGGCCGAGCGTGTTAAGGCACATCTCTTAACATACTGTGACGTCACCCGAACCAAGGTTCGTCAGTTCGAATCCGCCTGTCGACAATGTGTGATTTGTCGTAAAATATAAAAATACAGTTACATGTATTTATCACAATCGGGCGCTATAAGCTAGTCACTTATACGTCTTAAATAATGTAGTATTTGACTACGAAAACCGGCAGTACGGTAGTGTAAAAACTGCGGCTCGGTGTGTCCAGTAGGCCCAGGCAGGGGCGCCGAGAGGAAAAGCGGGCTCCGGGGAAAAAAAATTCGGGCCCCCTTTAACTTTGAATATTTATTAATTAAATATAAGATACAAAAAAATATATATTTATAAATATATGTTTGGTTTTGCTTGGTTTTCTTCCCTTGTAGCTTTTTCTTTTCGTTTTAAAGCACCTGATTTATGGCGGTAACTCATTTTTAATGTTTAAAATGTATTTTTCGTTATCTGCTACAAATTTATGTCTGCATAACTATGTAAGGGCAGAATCTACAAAAAGAGTTAAAAAGTAGTGTTAGAAACAGATGTTTTATAAAACTTTATATTCATTTAAAAAGAATTATTAATTACCTTCATATATGTATGTTATAAATACTCCTTCGTAGTACTGAAGTCTTCAAATTTAAAATTTATTGTGCGCACTAAAATCGAGGCTAAAATATGGTAACAGTTCGGTAAGAGTTAATTGGTGCAGCGATGTGTATTGTATACTCACTGTATGACTATCTAATATCTAGTTGCATATTCGATAAATGCAGGGGATACCAAAACAGCACTACGCACAAATGTATAGAGCCTTTGCCTATGTGTGTTGTATACAATGAATGTAGTAATATAAGAAATAAAAATGCAACAATGTAATAATGTACTTTTGAATAGTGTATAAATTTATTTAAAATTTGCAACTTGATCAAGCATTTCGTCATTTTTATACAATGTAATAAATTGTTGAAAACTTGTATCAGACATTTCGTTATACATGTTTTAGTAAAGAATATAAAAAATTGGTGAAATAGTAGAAAATTAAAAGCAATTTATAAAATAGCATCACATCCGGGCCCTTTGAATTCCACGGGCCCTGGGTATTTTACCCCGATTTGGACTGTAGCGCCACATATGATGACTTTATGCATTTTTCAACATCTGCAAGAGCCCACTAAATGCCGTGATAAAATATTTGTATGATGGCTTCATAACAAATGAAAATAGTGTCACTACAAAAGACTGAAACAGTGATTATTTTTGTGCGCTTTTAGCAAATTCAAATATGATACACGCCGAATTAAATCGGGTAAAATAAAATAAATTTTGGGACAAAGCTTTTCGCGGGCGAATGCACCGATTTGCAGCGTGCGACGCACTAACGCAGCCCGGATCCAACAGATGTTTTCATCCGGCGCGGCAGCTTATTGAATAACTGGAAATCGATGTCGGTATTATTTATCTCCTGTGAACGATAAATATTCATTCATACGCCGTTGGTTTTTGTCGCGGGACGCCCAGCCCAAACTCGAAGCTAAATGCTAATACCTACACATTAATTACGCCTTTGTACGAGGCAAACTACCTACTTAACGGCATAGGATACCGCAGTTAAGATACCCCCGCACGCGACTTGTTACTGTAATTAATTAGCACCGTTGTATTTGTGCTTCGACCTGGCGGTTTTATGAAAAATTGGGGAAGCGTTTAATGATTGTAATGATTTATATTACCTGTAATTATAGTAGTTAGCGGTAATTTGTATCCTAAAATTCTTACATACCTTCACCACGATGCATTTGCGTACCATACAAAACTCGAATTTATGTTAATATTAATTTATTAGAAAAATGAGATCAAATCAATAAGATGGTTTAGTTATGTAGAATACACAAAAACTGTGCCATGTCGAATAACATGGGTACAGTTATTTATATATTGAATGATTAATAAAATAATGGCATCAAATCATGGCATAAAAAAAGTCCGAAATTAATTAATTAATTAACTGACAACGAAAAAAGCCACTGATTGTTTAATTTAGAAGGAATTAAAGGAAATATATGTAATTGGTTCAAATATAATTATTTTGGTGGTCAGTGAAAGACATAACGTTTAAATGTTACAATAATAATAATAAGATTCAAAATCATAAATTTGAAATTAATTATCTGTCATAATTGACAACGAAAAATGTCAGCGATTATGGTCAGCTCAGATATGCTTGTTATATATAGCTTTGTTTTTCATGCGACGAATTGATGCAATTTTGTTTTAATCATCCCATATCTAGGTCGAAAAATGATTGTTTTTGCACGTCGAAGATAAAAAATATTTTCTTATAAATATAAATAAATATATCATCACGCCTTTTACCCATTACTGGATGTGGCACTTTGCCGAAGCAGATTTCGGTAAGTAATATATTTCTTCGCGTGAAATGCGGTTACCAACTGTCAAATCACGGCTCCCAAAGATGTTAGTGAAGGAGGAGCCACAAGGATAGATTTAATTTGGTGGAAATTGTTTGTCGGCTGTGGGAATCGAACCAGGTTTCTCAAAATCCACCCCATTTTTAAGCGCACTAAATAATTCCATATAACCATTTAAAAACATTCTAAAAAGAATTTAAAATCATTACTAAAGAAGCGAAAATATTACTTTTCTCATTGTTACTATAGCAGACAAGCAAGTATGTTAATTTACTGCTTGTTGCTATTGGAGATAATCAGGAAAGTAAAATAAACGCTTGTTGCTTGGAAAACGATAACTTTTTGTTGTTAAATGATTGCTAAAAAAGCATACTATTTTCTACAATGACCGAATAAAAAATTATTTCCTATGTTATATTAAAAGAAATATGGGTGATCTCTAGAGCGAGGCAAACACGTCTTAATATATTTATTTAGTTTGTAGTATCTAAGATTGTATAAAATGTTTCTCCTAAAAAAGTTTTAGTATCAGCAGTAAAGTTTGGTGGATGCGCAGCAATAAATAAGAAAAAAACTTATATTCTTTCCTGCGGGCAAGGGCGTCATTTTATATCAGACTTTACTGATTTCATAAACACTAAACACTAATCTCGCAGAGAAAATGCGTTCATATGACAACACTGTACCGTACGTCGATTCCTAACGAGAATCGACTGCGACGGGCTGCGTTACACGCAAATGATACATCTTAATAACGTAACGAAATATGGTGTTGCCGCCATACCGCTTGGGTGCTATCGGTTCCATATTAAAATATATATACGTGTTAGCATAAAATATATAAGGGGCAACGGCTTCGGTGACGCTGCACACCGTTATTTAAGTTGGTTAATGTATGCCACATCCAGCAAGCGTTCCTATATTACTTCCTGCGCGCCGCACGCTACCTGTCGACGGGGTAATAACAATCATTTTAGCATTAACCTATTCTGCGCTCGAAGATAATCATTATAATAAATTGCAATACATTCACAAATGTACTGATTACATAGATTTACTTTCATCATGTTGCAATACCTGATTTTTTGTCCTAGTTTCCACTCTGTAATATACCCTTTCCAAAACAAAATTCTGAATTTTTCAAAGTAACAAATAATATTAGGAATACACTCGTTCAGACCGCATATCAATAGCTTGCTTAATTTTTGAGTTATAGCCCCTAGAAGATTTGCTGTTTTCAAACAATTTTCAAAATCAGATTTCCAACTTTCCCGAGGCTATAACTCGAAAACTAAGCAAGATATTGAGATGCGGTCTGAAAGGTTGAATTCCTCGTGTTTCAATTGACCTTTAGGCAAGTTTTTAGTGATTTTTATTTTTTTGAAAATTTTTCGCAATTTTTTTTTCCTCGTACAGTTTTTGACCATTATCTCAAAAACTATAAGATTTATGGACATAAACATTACACCATTGGATTCAGCACGTCGAAATACATATGTATGTAAAATTTCGTTACATTATTCGTACGAGAAATAGTTTTAGAGCAATTTGTTTAAAAATCATAAAAATCCAAAGGGGTACCCTTTGGAAAATAATTAAAAAATTTCAAAAAAGTTAATTTGCTTTAAATGAGCTAAAAATATGTATACAAGTCAATTCGAACACGGGGAATTCACTCGTTCAGACCGCATATCAATATCTTGCTTAGTTTTTGAGTTATAGCCAGTAGAAGATTTGCTGTTTTCAAACAATTTTCAACTTTCCCGAGGCTATAACTCGAAAACTAAGCAAGATATTGAGACGCGGTCTGAAAGCTTGACCATAGTTGGTTGGAGGTCTATTCAATGATTAGACTAATTTGTGCCACCTAAAAATGGCTTTTTTCGTTTCAGAAACAGGCATTAAAATGAGTCATTTCAGTACACGTGTGCCAATAATTTCAATGAGTTATGTATATTCCTCAATCCTCAACTAGTTGCAGCCCTCACTATCCTCATGCTACAATCCCTAATTTTAGTCTGCAAACAGCTAATTTCAACCCTTGTTACACAAATAATTATTATTTAAAGGAAATATATTGCTTCAGAGTGAATATCTCACCATGGGATGCATTTCCTTTTCGGTTGTATCCGATAGAAACACATACAAACATATGTCTGACACGTGGAACACATACAGTCCTCGCACGTGTGTCCGTGCCTTTATTACCTGCGTAACATCTGGTACTATAGTAGCATCGGTGGCGCCGCGGCGCTCGCACTGCGCCACCAATCAAATGAATCATTCCTACGCTGTTTACCATAAAACTGTCAGTTGAACGAGACGAGAATAAAACAGCTGGCAAACAAAGAGCAGTGTGCCATGAAGGGGTGCAATATCATTTACTATGTGTAAGAATATTGTAACATATGTGGAAGGCATTGAACATTTCATTTTAAATGTTTGAGCGCGATTCTCAAATTTAAATTAAATCATTTTATTTATCATACACCCACATTCATACAAATGTTTCATTTATTTTTCTACAACTCTTATGTGAAAATTTCAAGAAGGCAATTCTGACTTTATTAAAATTATAAGTTAACTATTATATTCAACATGAGATTTGTGTACCATTAGCTTTGACAATCCCTGGGTACCAAAACGTCAGTAAATAAATTATTTAAAAACTTCAAGTCTTTTGAATGCATCCAATAAGCTATATCTAAGAAATTTCGGCATATACAATTGTCCTATTTCAGAATTGGATAGTATACTGAAAAAGTATGAAATATAGGTAAACTTTGCCGAAAATAAATATAAAGGTTGTAGTTGTGTATTATTCGGGATTAAAGGTTGAATAAAACGCGAAGCAAACTTTGACAAATGCACGTTAAATATCTAAATAAGTGTATAAAATTTTGACTTGATTTTAGAAGTGCAAAAACGCGCTTCATTAAGAATGTAGTCTAATATAAAAAATAACTGACAAATAATACAATTTTGTATTAAAAGTTTTGTACATTTTCCAGGCACTATATACCTTGCCTGGAATTTGTACTTTATTGGTAACATATAAATGGTATATTTTAGTTATTCTTTTATGTGAACTGAAATAAAACGTTGTTTGTATAGAATATGAGTCATTATTGTATTTGTAGAAGCTCAGTATTATCATGTGTAACCCGATATTTTATTGAAACATGATATGTTCATTATTTTTAAACGGTTCCAAGCTACATAATCAATTAATTTCATGTAATTAATCTATGTTTTGCTTTTTATGAAAGTAATGATGAACCTTACAAACATGTCATTTAATTCTAAATTCATTTAGAAATTGGTCAATATTTCAAACAAAAAATAATAATTTTATTTTAGAAACTAGGGGTAATATTCCATAACTCAGACGAATTTAGTTCAACTTGACTGAACAAAAAATCCTTTAATTAAAAACTTATCCTCAGAGATTTTCATAAAATATTCTATTAATTTGAATTCCCCGCATAATTTTTACTCCGTGCTACAATTTACAAAGTTAATTAATTTGAGATGAATAAATAACTTCCGGGCAACAAGGACACCTTCCTTTATAACGCAAAAAATACTGCGTATAAAGTACTACAGTAGTTTGATATATTACATAACAAAATTATTACTCATAATTAAATTATATCAAATTATTTTTTACATAAGAATTTCTTTATGTATGTAAATATACACACAAATTAATATATCTGTGTGTAAATAATTAATTAATTTATTTATGTTACGCTGTACAACAGGAATTAATCCCAATTACAGTACAGGGTCCGCACTCACCGAGCCGCAGTATGATAGTTTATATAATTTTTGGCTTGAGCGACATTCGAACTCGGGATCTCCGGATTCGAATTCCGTATCGCTATCCACACCACCGTACTGACGGACTATACTAATAAACACATTTTATGTTGACTATACAATTATTCGAAAAATAGACCAATCACAGAGCTCAATTTTCCGTAGTTACGCTGTATAATTATATATTATATAGGTATATTTATCAGATTCATCCTTCAATTAGTCGTCACCAAGCATTCCTTTTCTAACACATTAATTTAGTTAATAAAATATAAACTAAACACTTGGCTAAGTCTCACAAAATTTTGTCTTTGTTGTTATTAATTTAGTTAATCCACATTTGTAATTCTCATACAAATTGGTGTAGTCCTCCAATTTAGAATCTGTCGTTCATACAACAAACCTTCAATATTGTTCATCCATTTATTTCTAGGTCCTCCACGTAATCTTTCATTCTTTCAATCGACATACATTCCATATATTATTCAAAACATTTGAACCTGATTTTCTAAAAGGAATTATTATTGAAACAATTTTTGAAATTTGAACATTTGTGTTAATTATTAAATAAGAGTTCTCAAAGCTCGAAGTATTTAAAATACAAATCTATATTTTTAATGAGTTAAAAAAAGTTTTCACGAACCTGAAAAAGCTTTTGTTTAAATTCGAACGCAGTCGAAATTCTAAAATACAAAACTCCCCTATGGGTAGCTAAAATGTCAGGGTTAATTATAAAACAAAAATTCAGTAATCCCAGTAGTAGTAAATAATGTACAACAATCATTGGTCAATACTTCATGTTGGGCGCTGTGGTGATATATTCTCGTGTGTTTTGTTCACAGCTAAGTGTCGGTGGGTGAGATCTGCGGGCTTCAACCGCAAAGGATAATTGTGTTTGCGTTGCAAACACCAGAGAACAGCAACACCACCACCACCAGCAGCAGCGGCAGCGCCGGTATATAATTAACGACCGAGCGAGATCACAAGTCATTCTTTACAGACGGAACCTGCTTCACTCGAGTTATTGTCGCTCTGTAAGAACAACGGAACGGGGTACGCTTGCACGTTATATGTGGAATCATAATGGAATGGAACTGAAATTCTACTGGCAGATCTAGTTAGAGAATTGTTGTTGTACTTTTATGTTCTTTGTAAAAATAAAACAATGAAAAATTAATTTCTTTGTAAATTTCATACAATCTTACTTGTTTACTTTGTATGAGTTTTAGGTTTTAGGATTACCAATACAACGAATTCAAAACTTCGTTATTGCTCTAGACAATATGTAAAATTGATCAGCAAATCTTCAAGTATCTTAGGAAACGTGATAAACAATGCAGACAATTTGTCATTTAAATGTCGAAAACACGTATTTTAGTATATTTAAATACATTAAAAGCACAAATTATCTCGTTACATCCAAATTAATGAGCGTTATATCGGGCAAATAAGTACCAAGATATTGCAGTGTAATATATAAAAATAACAAAGTAAGATACATCATTCTAAAACCTCAAATTATGTTTAAAGTGTGTTATAATTTGATTAACAAACAACGAAATTTGGTGGATGCGCCCTGAATTTCTTTCGTGTAGATATTTTATTAAAGCAAAATGTATTGATAGTTTAGATTAGATAGTTGAATTAAAAAATTACAAAGCAATAAAATATAGATTATCTAAAGTGTGATATCCTAAAATAGTAAAAAATTGGCAAATTAATCATGTTCAAGGTTCAAGCGGATACATTAATCACAGCTTTAACATTCCAATAAAAGAAACGCATTTTATTTTCTCTCACCGCTTTCTTTTCATTCTTTGATTTCCAATTTGTTTCGTTCTTTTGAGAAACGTGCGAAAATAAAAATTTGTAACGTGGCGAAGAGAGAAACACAGTTTATTATATATTTTTTAGTTCTGTGTTCGTCGTTCGCGATTGATTAAAAACTCGCGGATTCGCTTAACACCGGCGCAACAAAGGCGAATCGCTAGAACTTCGTCTTTCCCCGCAACGTAAATTACATTATTGTATGGCGTTGCCACTCCCAAAGCCCCCTGCTGCCCCCAGCTGTTCTCAACGTCGCCGCCGCCGCTGTGCGCTATCGTGCCATCACTGACAAATGACGCAAATCGCACAAATAAGACGACGCGATTTTTATTCAATATGTTTCGTATAAAAAATGAACGTCGTCTTTTTACGAGTTGCGAAGAAATTCGAACTCGTTGATATGTATTGGATTTATAGCTCGGCTGGGCTCCAAAATATAGTTACTTTTTTATTTTTTTCAAACTGTATAATATTTGGATTTATTTAATATTCTGTTTATAACAACAAATCCTGTTTCTTTGTTTGCAAGAATAGAAAAACACCAGACGGAGTTTTTATCCATATAAAATCATTTATATTTACTTTTAAACCACCACGACAAATAAACTATATTTGAGTGGATCAAATTCCACTATAAGTTATTGGAAATGGAATTAAGTTTAAATTGTGCAGAGTAGGAAATATTTAATTTCCCCGGTTCAATTTTACAATAACCGGTTTGTCAGTTATAGTGGAAAATAAAAGGATACATTGAAAGAGCTTCCTGCATTTTATGCTCAGATTTATGAGATAATTCTAACTGACGCATATTGAGGCCTTAATAAAGAACGCCTCTTAAAATAGAAATTATTACCATATTTACAGAGATTACGACTGTAATTCAGATAGATTAAATGCCTGAAAATAAACCTAAAATATTTTACAGTTAGCGGAAACGATCAAGACTTTTATAACCGTATTTCTATCATTTCGAATTACCGTCATATAAAACTTGTCATACATTTACAACACAAGTTGATGCTGGATAACATAAACATGATTCATTTTAAATAAATCGATAACAATTTTTATTTTCTTACTATTTCAAAGCTTTGTGGAATATTTATCAACTATTAGAAACATTCTAATCAATATTATTACTAGTAGAAAAGATACAAACATAAACAGACGAATACTTAATAAGAAAAATAAGTTATAAAGACTGAAAAACGTTATACGATCTAGTTTATTAAAAACACAAGCTTTGTAACAGCATTAAGCATTAAGCTTTCCCTTTGTGCCATTATATCTTGCTACTTTCGTATTATTACATCTGAATCAAATATTAGACTGTCCTTTGTTCGTTTTTCGTTTGCACTTCACTTCACTTTATTATTTCTTTGTGCTTATTTTGTTTTTTTCTTTTCCTGCTCCAAATATAATTTATATTGGGTTCATTTTTAAATTAATTATTTCTACAAGATCAAGTTACTCACTTATTTGTTTGTGCTTTGTGTTTTACATATATACAGGGTGTAAAATAAATAGGGCGTATTGATATTATTTCCTGCAATAATCATTAAATTTAATTAATTTTAAAAAACGTTTCGATGTTTTATGATTGCGGAGATTTTTTTAACGATAGTTATGTGATGATTGAATGATTTTAGGGTTCGTGCTACCCTATTTAATGGGATATAGAATAGTGTATTTAATCTGCAATAAATTTCTGCGAACAGTCTGCAATTAAGTTTTTAGTTCGTTGGATTGAGTAGCGCTACGGAATTTGAAACTGGAGATCCCGAGTTTGAATTCTACTCAAGCTAAAAATTATATAAACTATTACACTGTTGTTTGGCGAGTCCTTATACTGTAATTGTAATTAAGTTCTTGTTGACCAGGGTAGCATAAATAAATACATAAATTAATAATATCCATCAATTTATTCATAGGTCAAGTTTCAATTATCCACTAACAATATTTTTATCATTTAATATTTAGTCTAAGTAACTATCGTATGTTTACAATGAAATTAAGTAAATTAACTACAATTAAAAACCACGTGGTCCAATTTGCCATTAGTGAACTGTTTGCAGTGATGCCAATCTAAATATTAACATTGTCAGAATGTCTACAAATGCAACTTTACACCGAAAATATCCCCGAAAATTTAATTAATATAATTGCCCTGTATTTTCATTTAAACAACCCTGACCTTTTACACGTGAAAGTCATACGAAATCTTATTAGTCTTAATAGAAAATGGAAAATTCGTGTCGTTGTAAGCGATACAACATTCTTTAATTACGTCCTGAAACTGTTGACAGGATAATAATTATTTATCACCTATATCACTAGCCTGGACACCGCAATATTAATGGTATCAAACTTTCCAGAAAAGTTAGCAATGAATGTCACCAATTTTTGTGCATCTACTAGAATTAGTTAAAATATTATAATAACCTAAAAATTCTTTCTAAAACTCTGCGTAACCTTGACTGGCAAATCCATTTGCAACCCTAGTTGTACTTATCCCTGCACCTCACTCCCCTCTCGTCGATGAGTGTCACCGGCTCCAGCATGGAGCGTTCGTAATCCTACATTGATTTAGCACGTAGGGGTATTTAATTAAGCCAGGTTCGTTTGAATTATTTATGCTTCGCGTGTTAAGTAGCTGAGAGAGTTTGCACCGCGACTTGAGAACACACAGCTGCTCAACTAACTGCTGATGAGCAGTTCAACTGATATCCTCGATTACCGCAAAAAGAAACATTTCTATATTTGATAGTTACTCTCTTTTAAAACACACACAATTAATTATTATTTGTAGATCAAAGGATGAAAGTGCGATATTTCTCTGTAAAGATATTGTTTAATTTAATCATTAAGCATTTGAGGAATGAATGATATTTTCTACAAGGGGTGAACACATAATTTTTTCGCTAACTTAATCAGAAAGTAAAAACAGTGTGTAAGTGCAATTGTGTTAAATGTGTTTTTAAACAAGGGCAGGCGATGTTGCTTTCATTTCTTATAGATTCGTTGTTAGAGAAGTGGGCGTAAGTGAAGATTTACGAAACAGGTGTACAGGAGCGAATGGATGAATGTTTGTTGCGTGATGATGGATTTTGGTTGTGAGAAAAGAAAGAGTTCGTATGAAGGAAGTGTTAATGTGGTCAAACGAGTATAGTGTGTCAGGATGAGAATGTTCTGTGAATGCTTCAGGGGTTCGTGCTACCCCATTTAATGGGATATAGCGTGATGTTATGTATGTGTTTTCATGGTTATAATTAACATTCCTGAAACCGCGTTATTTTTCTAGTGGGTGGAAAAAATGTCCTGCCAAATTTCTGTGCGATTATTTTAATTATTACGGTCCATGAATGGATAAATTGATGACGAAGTAACATTGTAGCACACGGATCGCAGTAGCACACCCATTATAAAAGATGCATTATTTACTTAGTTCATGCAATCTTCTTCTTACGAAAATCTGACTATAGAGTATAATTCCTGGATGTCATGAATATATCCAAAGAATTACTTTATTCCTATATTTCGGAATGAGATTAAATTTTTGTTGTGCAGAGTAACACATAAATAATTGTATTATTATCAATAAATAATGTAGTACATATTTGTGTGTGATGCCTTGACCTAAATGTGATGGTTTGCTCGACACAAATCAGTTTAAATTAGTTGAATATGTGCAAGCTAGTGATAAAGACATTATAAGAAATTGCTTTAAAAAATTTCTTTTAGCATGTATACGTCCCGTATTTTCTTTTGATTAATATAAAAGCGTCTTTGATAAATGAGCTCACTAAAAGGATAAAAGATGATTGATTTTTTAAAAGGTTTTCGTAAATGGAATAATGGAATTATTGTCCATATTATTTCCAGCTAGAAATGATTACAAACCTATTTATTTCCGATTCTCTTACATATCGCGATGTGCAGCTGACGCGCGGGAACTGCAGAATGCATCGCACTGATTGGTTGATTATTCGTGCAAGGCACACGAGATCTTCATACATGCATGCAGCGGCCGCTGCCACTGAATTAACATAATCGTGAGCCACGTTCCGTCATAACTGCACCGAATATGAATTCGTGTAATCATGAATCCTGCCCAGGTTATTTATACCTTGATTTGTGTTCTTGAATTCATTATCCTTTCCCTCAATCTTACCACGAATTTACGGCGAATTTGTAATACCAATCAAATACATTCATTAGATTTATCCTGCAATTATTCTTTGCTAAACACTCCTATCATAATTCCTATACTTCCATTCACTCTTTATTCATCCTTTTACACAAAAATATACATAATAAATAAATAAATAAATATATCATCACGCCTTTTACCCATTACTGGGTGTGGCACTCTGCCTAAGTGATATATTTTTCGCGTGAAGTTCGGTTACCAGTCGTCAAATCACAGCCCCCAAAGATATTAGTGGGGAGGGTGCCACAGGGGTAGATTTAAATTGTGAAGATCGAACTAGGGTTCTCAAGATCCACAGGCCGACTTGATACCACTGAGCCACCTACCCCATAAAAAATCATAAAATAATAAAATATACATCGTGTATGTAATTAGAAAATAGTTCCTTTCGTATTAAGTGTGTAAAATTAAAGTGTCATGATTCGAAACAGTGCGCAAAATACAGGTTGTCATTTTGTAATGGTAATGATGAAAAACTCACGTATTACGCGTATTGATATTAGTGAAGAAAAGTGAATATTTTTTGACAGAAAGAAAATAGTTATTTATGTATCAAGGGAAGAAAGTAAGATATGTCTTCATGAAGATGTTATTCATTTCTCAAGCAACTGGCGAGAGATATAAAGTATCTCTGGGAAAATTCACGCTTTCTTCGTTACATGTACAAATATTCTCAAAAGAATATTGGATTAGTCAGATTAAAATAAGCCATATTGCCAAGCAAGCTTAAATAAACTAAATCTTGTTGTTAACATTTAGTTTTTAAAAAGTGATTTAGATTAAGTTTTTTAAATTGATCTAGACTAGCTAAACCAAAAGTCCTTATTATTTCAAGACTCAAGTTAATAATCACAAAGCAAAAATTGTCAGATATAAAATTATTTATTTTTAGTTTCTTGTTTGATGGACGAAAATTCTAGTTTCTGGGGAAGTCGAGTAAAATAATATCAGTTAATATTACTTGGTATAGCCAACAGCATTTGCCGCAAACCCTTTGTGACCAGGACCAGTAAAATCATTTGAACCCTCCCTATTACATTTTTCATGTTGTTATTTTTATAAAAATGACGCTGATGATTGTTTGAACAAAAGCATAATATTTAATAATGCTGCCAATAAAATATATTCATATTGAAAACAAAGAAATGTATTGAACTCGTATTAATAATGAAACCCGCAGTCATTCGATGGTAAACGAATATCGTATGTTTGTTGTCTCTTATTACATATTGACATAATTGTTACACTCGCTAATTGCTCTGATCAAACAAAGTTTGCTAGTAACTTTTTCCCAACACATTTGTCCATCGTATGACATTACTGACAATTAACTTCGATATTTGGTCGCGTCAGCAGATTCATATTTTGTTGTCGCCAAAAAACCGTTTGTTAACATAATTTGCGATGATGATGATGATGATGATGACGCCTATTACTGAACAAACTGTGTTATTGGTTTTTCGGCGATATTTTGACATTTGTCCTTTATGTTTGAATTGGAAAATTTGCTGAATTTAAACAAGATATAATTATGACCAAATAAATCACTCCCTAATTTTAACGATCCAAATTATTTTAATAAACCTGTTTGGAATAAAACATACGAAGATTCAAATTTTATCCCCACAGTCGATAAACAATTTTCACCAATTTAAATCTACCCCAGTGGCTCCTCCTCCACTTATATCTTTGTGGGCCGTGATTTGATTTCTGGTAACCGCACTTTACGCGAAAAAATATATCATTTACCAAGATCTGCTTAGGCAGAGTGCCACACAAAGTAATGGGTAAAAGGCGTGATGATATATTTATTTATTTATTTCTGTTTTGAATTATTTATCACAAATAATCTTCATAGAGCATTAATTCTTTTCGAATTCTTTTGTGAGTGCATAATTAGTACCATACGATTTGGTAGAAATAAGTTTGATGAAACTGAAAATTAGTTATAGACTTAAAGAATTATCGATTTGAATACATGTAAGATGCTAAAAATCTCATAAGTTTCCGAGTATAAAATCTTCCTTCCTCGAAAAGGTCGCATAAATATCAGACTTTGCAACTACTATTACCACTATATGACATTTTATGCAACATTTATTTCAAGAATAAACATAAATTTTAGTTAACATTTCATGTGCACCGGATTTGCATAATGCATGTCTTTTCCTAGACTTGGCCCACTTAGAAACAGAAATATTTTCTCTGCAAATTTAAACAAGTGTAGCTTCTTAACTAAAAAATGTAACTAATACATTTTCATAGCGCAAACTTCAAAGTCAAATTAATGAATCATAATATGCAGTTGTTCATTCAGTATACGTTGTACTTGTACATGCATTATTTTATTTACATCAAAGATGAAAAAGAAATTGACTGATATTGCTGTTACAGAAAGAATGAAATATTCCTACACAAAGCATTGTTGCTTGCAAAATTTCTTTGCTTTGAAATAATAAAGCATGTATACACGTTTTTATTTAGAGCAAAAATAACGTTCGTTATACAATCAATTTTCTATGAAATATGTGGAAGTTAGTTTTTACTAAATATATTATAATTCGTGACAAACTGCTTTAAGTTTCCAACATGAAGCAAAGCTAAAATCGATACACTAACTTTACACCATCTCCTCAAACTTTGACATACGAGTATTTAGCTTGATGGAGCAACAAAAACGCACCGATATTAAACCAATAAATACATTTAAATGATTGGAATATCTTACGAAAATAAAGGTAACTTTATTTCAAATATATTTCCCACAAATAATTGGTATTTTACTATAATGTTTCATTGAATTGAAGCACATATGAAGATTGTTTGAGAAAACAAGTCGAGTAACAGAATAGAAATATGTAAGAAATAAAGCGAAGAAGTCCAGGACAGTTGTGGGAAGAAAGTATCAGGAGATATTACATCTAAATCCTGTCGCAAAGTACGTTCAAACAGTGTCTGCGGTTCACGACGCCATTTCCTCGTCTCCGTGGGATGTCATCGCACATCGCACGCATGCCAGCGCCACATATGCCACATTCAAATTCACCTGAGGGTACAAATCGTTTCCACTCGCTTGCTTGATCAATAAGTCTCTAGTGCTTTCTCTACACGCACGTATTTACACACACACACAGATGTGTGATAAGGAATTTAGGTGCCAACGTGGAATATTTCACTGCTGACGGAAAATCGTCTCGCGAGGAAACTCTAATGAATTCTGATGTTACAGCAAAATTGTAAGGCAGACATTGTTGGTGTCTCTACTGACAAGCGGGGAATATTGTACACGGATGGTTAAGTAAATTCGGGATGATATTTAGATCAGAATCAGAAACAAGGACACTGAATTTAAAAGACAACAAAGACAAAATTAATTGTCTTTAAATGCTCACTTGGTGAAACTAGGTTTAATAATAAAATATCAAAATAAACACTTGTCTGAGTCTCACAAAATTCAGCCTACAAGTCACCTTATGAGGGCATCATCAGAGGCTGGCCAGCACAGTTGGTAACCATAGACGCGTTTCGCTCTTATTAGAGCTCATCAGTATGGTATAACCTACTTCTTCACCTAGAACAAAGTTCACGTGAAGAAGCTGGTGACGAAGGACTGTGCCAGCAGAGAATAAGATCTCTAAAGAACGGTAAGATGACATGAGAAGTTCTATCGAACCAGTAATGCCATCTACCGAAAAAAGCAAAAGCTACGAAATAGCAATTTAAATAAAAAACAATTTAAAAGACATGAATTATTTCAAACTCCATCAAATGTAGTTTGTGTTCCTAGAGCAGTAAGGACTCTTTCTGCTCGAGGTGCACACCATTTTTAAACATGGGTCTTAGCATTTATTATTTGAAATATTTTTCTTTAATACTATTAAATTAGAAACATTTCAAGGAATTAATAAAAATCTTTATCTTCTTTATAATGTTAAAAATAGTTGAAAAGGTTTGACAGTGACAAATATATAACGGCGAATGTGTTTCAGTCAAGGTATTCAACCTAATTTGAGCTAATATGTTTAATGAGATAATTGTCTTGAAGTCGATACTGCCTAACTTGTCGAAAGCTATAAACCAATTTAGGATTATAATACAAACTAAGCCATTATAATTTAATCCGGTTATCGTGGTTAATTGGTGTTAAATGATGTGTATCAATATCCAATCTAATGTTGAGTAGTAGTTAACAATCATTTTTTGTTACGTATTGTCGTAGGACCGTAATGAAATATTTTGTGTGGGCATACAAATGGACGGCATTTGATAACATCTTTCGTAGGTGTTATGATTACCCATTAAAAAAACTGCAAGCAGGCAGAGCTGAAATGAAAGCGAATTCGTGCACAAAAATGTTACAATTTTTACCAAAATGAACTAGAAAAACTTTGTAGTAAAACTAGGGCCATAACAGTCATTTTGCTACTAATGTAATTATTCTAGGCGTGGTTCAGAATTGTTAATGTAATGTTTTTGTCCAAATTTTATTACTAATAGAAAATCAGCCATTGATTGTTGCCTTATAATAAATACTGTCTATAGTAGACTGAATAGAATGGGGTGAAACCTAGAACATGAGAAGTTAAAAAACGCACAACAAAGAACTAATTCAATTTAAAGAAGTGACGTTCTCCGAGGCGTGCGAATGTTTTTGCCGAGCCATGAGATTGTTTCTGGATTTATATGGGGAGTCCAGAGGCGTATCTCGGATCACGTTCCTCTCGCAAGCAATAGCGGGATATCATCCATCATTATATGTTAAAAAAGAGGCCGTTTTTAGAAATGCAATCTTAGGATAATCGCCACAAACCCATTTGTTTTCCGAATGAAGGAAGCAAGGGAGACGACGGGAAAAAATGCGATTTCGTCTCGCGGCGTAATGCACTTTTAAAGGGAATCGATTTTTGCTTCAGGCGCTCGTGGTGGTGTGGCGTGCGTCCCGCGGTCGGTAATGACATTTAAATTGTTGCCAGGCAGAGGCCAGCTCCGTCTTGACGCTTCTTGATGCCCGATGACTTTGCCAACGTCAGCGACAGCTGATGAGCACAGCTCTGATGTCTTTGCGCACAGGTTGTTGCTGTTACACGGAATTTTACAACCAACGTTTCTCCATTTTTTTCCAATCTAATTTCGTAATCAGCATTTGTTAAAATAATTTAGGACCGGTAAAATACACATTTGGATTAGTTAATCGCCTATATGGGTAACGCAAACAAATAATTTAAACATGTAACTAATTCCGAAAGGTTTCGCAGTTGAAAATATTTGGCGAAGAAGCATTATACAAAATACACAATGCGATAGATTCATCAATTTAATTACCTATTTTAATTTGGAACACTTCTACCTCGATTCTTTTGTGTTTGATGTACAATGTTTAATTACCTGATAAACGAAGCCTCTTCAATACCGTGTTAATTAATTTTTCAATGATATAAACTTTCATAATAAAATTTCATCATGTTTAAAATAAAAATAATCTCTACAAAATAATTAAATTGATTCGCTTTCGAAAGTCCGCTAAATTAAAAATAAAGCATGGAATATTTTCCATTGGTTCATAAATGTTTTTACACACATAACACCACGCTGTGTCCCATCAAATAGAATAGCACGAACCTTCATCATTCATCCATCAATCTTTCATTTGATATACGTTTCAAATAACCAAGCCATCTCAGGTGGCTTACGTTTACTCTTCTAACAACATTCTCTTCTTCGTGTAAAATGAATGTAAATATAAAAATTATAAAACAGTGAAAGAATAGTAATATAAGAAATAAAGTCCGGAAATATAGCATTTATCCTGAAAAGAAATACGCATTCTCTTTTATTTTATCTATAAGGAATAGAAACTAGGAATACGGGTGCAATCGGTAAGAGATACATTCATTTCAGCAAAAACATTGCAGCAATCTCTAGCGTCACGTGAAGGAAACACATGCAATATGGAAATGTTCTAAAGGACATCGATTTTAATGTGCCCTATAAACAAAATAAGAAAAAAGAACCTCAACACTTTCTTGCGATATGCTCAATATACCTTAATGTATTCATTTAAAATTTTCTTTCTCGGTATATATAAAATGCTTGGTGCATTTTGAAAAGCTTATTTATTTTCTAAAAAGAAAATTTCGTACGGAAAACATGTCGCATTAAAAATGTCCATTATAAGGAGCGAGGCTGGGAGAGTCGTTCGTGTTTTATTTTTTAAAGGAATGATTTATTTTTCACGCTTTAAACAGGCCCAGTAATTGGGGCGACGCGAAAGGAACCACTTCCTTCCCTCCGACCCGCGCTTCATAAAACACAAAGTACCTACCAGGCCAAGTTTGCGGAGTTTGCGACTGAGCACCTCTGCGGAAAATAACGAGCGATCTGCTAAATTGTATATTTAATGGAATTAAGTACGTAATTTACTACTACTATCCAACAACTTATAAAATCGATTTTAAAACGAAATTATTTATGGTGCGTTCTTTGTTTATCATATATTCAAGCGTGTTTTAATGAAAACTCTGTACATGCAGCACGACACCAAGATGAAAGTCTTCGTTATTGGAAATTTAATTTTCATACTTGTACTGCACATGTTTACGACACGCAACTGAATATACATGACCGATTTGAGCAACGAGCCAAGTTGTCATTATCTTTTTCATTTTACTAGCAATATAACTAATATCTAACAAGCTACTGTTCGCGCGTTCAATTCTCACTTACTTCAACTTATATTCAGTAGTTCTACAAAAGCTTCAAAAATAACCGATTAGTTGTGTTGTCTAGGAAACACATCTAGTCCATGGTCTGCATATTCATGTGATTATTTATTATAAGAAATATTAAATGTACAATTGTAATAGATAATGTTGCCACTAAAAGAATTGCTGGAGGAAATGTTAATAAAATTAAATTACTTGTTTGTCTATTGATATCTATAGATACAATTTATTTCGATGTGACAAAAATATAAAAAGGGTAGTGTCTATTTTTTTAATAACAAATTTTTTCATTAATTTCTCTCTCAATTTTGTTTCAAAATATTCTATAAAATGAATTATCCGGAAGAGAAGACGTAGTTAGATCGATTTCTCAGTTCAAGACACATTAAAATCATTAGAGCCAATTTCTAGATTGTTGACAAACAAGAATTGCTCGTTTTAGAGTATTGGATACAAGGTGAGATCAGAGAGATTTGAACGCGCGAACTATGACTGCTTTTTAGGATAATGTAAGACATCCCAGGACATAATATTTATTATTTCGATGCTGTTAAAAAAGCTTGTTAACTCTTTAAAAATTAATATAGATGTTAATGTAATAAATTCTATCTGCTATAACAAAACAACTTGAAGGATTTGTCTTTCCTCTTTTCAGCCAAAAGCTTCAGGAATTAAGACATTTCTCTTTCACAAAGCAAGTGACAAGACACGTGAACAGAGGTAGACATTACGACTACGACTATGTGTGACTGCACATGAGAGGTTAGGGTTGAAAGAGAGAAATGGTCGACACGAGTGGCGGCGGCGGCGGCGGCGGCGACGGCGATGACAGTACTAGAGACGTGACGAGAACAGCCGCGAAATGCGCTTTGAAACAAGAGAAGATAGGTCAGGATACTGCAAGGGTTGTTATGTTAAAGAATGTTTATACAGGGATGATGCATTTATTACACTACAATTGAAGACTTGTAATGAAAACCGGGCTAAGTGCCAAAACAATAATTCTGAGATAAATGGTTTTTTGTCATTTATCGAATCTGAGAACATAACACATGCACTATCTATCAGAATTTTTTTGAACTGTGTCTAACAATCCAGGCACTTAGCCCTCTTTATAGGTTGTTAGGCTTGGCACATAACACACGTTTCAGATTTAAAGTAAAATTTTAATATTTGGCCTGGTTTTCATTACAAGTCTTCAATTGTGCGCGATATTTATCTTTTCTTTTTGCACCAATCACATTTAGCATTGTACATTTTCTTCAATATTTCTAAATGTTTGAATAATTTTTCATAAGTTAATACCACTAGATACATACCCACTTTTTATTAGACAAATTTAAATCAAATAAAATTCGGGTACCGCCAGGATTTTACTTGAACCTAGAATTCCGGTCATTTGATTTTATTCTAATGTTTCTCTTAATATTTTTTGTTTTCCATTTTATTTGATTTACATTAATTAATTATTTAAATAAAAAAAACAATAATTATATACAGATAAATTTATTGACAGGAACTGAGTTGCTTGTTATCAACTATCGCAATTAATTGCGAGTTATTTTATCCCAAAACAACCAAAAGAAAATAATAATTTGACTTGATAAAAATTGAACCTTAATTGGTATTTAAGAAAATAATTCAGCAAATAAAGTATTTTAATTAAATGATGATGTTTATAGAGAGCTTTTATAGAAAAGGTGAATTATTGAAATAACAAAATCAATCGTATCCCATTGAATAAAACTGAGGTAAAACTTTCGTTTACTAATTAAGAGGTCGTGCGTTCAAATCTCGCTGACATCCACTTATATAAAAACTCTCTTTACTGTAATTGTAGTTAGAGACTAGATCTGTCGTTAATAATAAATCCGTATTTATATTTGTGTATTCGTGTGCGAACAAGGAAGACAGAACGAAATGAGCAATATCTTGGTTCGTAGTTTCTTCTCTTTCTGAAATGAAGCATGGTCTTCAGCAGGAGTCAGAGCTGACCAACCGGTAATTACAAAGATGTATCACCGGTTCTACAACGAGGTCAAGTGTGGCCGAGGGGAGCGCAGCAATGCGGCAGTAACCGCTGGACTCCGATGATAAATTCACTAAATGTATCAAAAGAACGTTCCACGTACTGCCCAGCTACATTTCACCTAGTTAAGTGTTAACTAACTCAACCCAGGAAGAACGAAAATATTTTATTGTCTGTTACAACACAACTTTGGTAATTGATTGTTCTTATGATGCTTACTGTTTTACAATGACATATTATCACTTCTCAAATGTTCTTACTTAACACTACTCTTCAAACTATTCTTTTATCAATTAAGTCTTGTAACAGATTGTTAAAAATTAAGCTGGGCATAAATGAATAAAATGTTGAAGATTATTTGTTTAAAATAAAGTTGAGACGAGCTTGTATGAAACGAATTATGAATGTTAATCAAGATTATTTTCAAGGTGAATGATATAATACCGTGATATTGGTATGTTAGTTTCTTCATATATCCCGATGATTTCAAATTAGCGATAGATATCTATCTCTCAAAGTGCCTGGTTGTACATTGCCCTGTGCTCGTCTTGCCTGCCTCTCTTGGCGAGGTTGTTTCACTGAGCGACCCGCATGTTTCGAACGAACCCTCAACCACCCCAGGCCCGCATCCACCCCCTGTGCGTACTGGAAATTTATACCAAAAGTAATTTCATTGACGCCATTGTGCGCGGAATGTGTTTCGTCGCTACAATGGAAAGAATTTCCAGATTTGCTTCATTTCTGATTTATTACAAATTAATGCATGGAGAAACGAACCCTAAGTCGAAAATACAACGCTGGTTTACTCCTTTTGGGGATGATTCCAAGGGGCATATGTCACTGAATTAAATTAGGACTCCCATCTTGATATAAATATACGACATTTTACTCATTATTGGATGTGGTGAAACCTAACAGCTAATGAAATTTGTACAAACTTGAGGATTGCAAATGTTAGCAAATAGTACATGAGTAATTAGAGATACAAGTTTGTTCTGAGCGGAAGAAAAGCGTATTTAATGAGACGAAGTGAATATAAACATAAAGTTTAGCAATTTCCTGTAAACGTGAAATGTTTGTTCACGTCATGTTGTCGACAGAATCTACAAAGGGAGGTAAGGATTCGCGGACACGTGTTCAAGGTACACGTAACAATATGTTGCTAGTTATCCAGCACGTAATTATTGGTAGTCCTTTAAATGCCTAAATACACATTTGGAGAGCTGATTTAATCAGAAATTCTAAATATAAGCAAGCGTATTCCCCAGAAGGGATCAATTTAATTTGGGATTAGCCAGGCCATTGTGTGGATCCTCTATTGTGGTAACTACGTTTATTTCACGCTTTCTCTCACATTTGAAGTTTTGCGTCTTTGCGAATCGACGCTCCCTTTGAAGTGGTGCGCAAGCGATTGTTCGATATTGCTAAAATAACATGTTTTCATAATCAATTAGTTAATTAACTCATCATTTCATTTAAACTCAAAGCAAACTTCATAAATACACACAAAGGCAGAGTTATTTTTCAGAATCTGGAGCATCAAAAGCCAACATCTTAACGAGCTCGGCTAACCACATTTAGTTTATCTTTATAATAAATAATTACAAGATAAACCATCTTGAACATTTGACATCATATACATTGTACTGCCAAATCTTTCTTAATTATTGAGAGAAATACTTTAAATAATTGCACCAATGGGGTAGGTGGCTCCGTGGTATCGAGTTTAAAAATTACTAGAGATGGGCGAATATCATCCGCGAATAGTCGAATACCGCGAATATTGACATTATTCGATATTCGAGATTTTCGAATATTAACGTCAGTATAGCGAACATTCGAATACCGCGAATATCGCGCTATATGTTGACCTCCATTTTTTACTATGTTTTTCTTTATCATTTGTACATAAACTTAAAGCTATTACAATACTTTGAAGTTATTAATAACAAAGATATTTCGTTCCAAAACCATGAAGACGTGCCATATTTCAAATTTGTTTTTCGCCAACATTTGAACCTTAACCTTAAATTTTAAGTTTTCGTCTTTTTCTTTTTTGTTTGTTCTTTTTGTTTTAATTTTATTTTATCTTAACAATTTCATTGAAATAATGAAAAGGACATAATTAAATAATTATTAATAATAAATAAATTAACTTTTAGGAGTATTCGAATATTCGAGTACCTCGAATACTCGAGATCTGATTAATATTCGTATTCGATATTCGAATTAGAGAAATTTGATATTCGCCCATCTCTAAAAATTATCCCTATGGTTCCTCGTCCACAAATATCTTTGAGGGCCGTGATTTGAAGGCTAGTAATCGCATTTCTAGCGCATAAATATATCACTTACTGAGATCTGCTTTGCATTTGACAATGCTCTACGTAATTTTGTTTATATACCCATATACATAAAAGACCTCCGAATTGTGTCTTAAACCTACTTCACACACTTGTATCATAAATAAGTATAATATCTTCAGTTCATATTTTTAATAAATTTCATTTGAATTAAATTGTAATTGTCAAGCAATTTGACATTATCTTATCAATTACTTTGAACATAAAGTAAACTTTACAAATTCATACAAAGGAAATATTCTCCCAAGAGAATGTTTCTACAGCAATAGATACAACTGATTTTATCTATAACAATAATATCAAGTTTATGATGATTTTATGTATAATCAATATATGTATAGATTACTTTACGATCGGAATATGTAACTGAAATAGTAAACACTTTTCGTGTCACGTAATGGTCTACAAGAATAGCTATATGAAGCAGCAATATAGTTATTGAATACATTTTATATAGTTTCTTCTTTTCAATGATTACAATTCGTGATAAAATCATGTGATCTTTTAAAATTCCATAGCTTCAGATTCGGTTATAAAATTCTAAAGAACACAGTTATTAAATAAAGTAGCAGCAATTTAAACGCTAGTGTTGACTTCGTCTAGAAATTCTTAATAATTTCTAAGTATTCTCCTTTTTATATAACATTTAATCATCCAACCTGTTTTTTTTTCTGTGGACTACATTCAGAGGCGAGTGATGTTATCGCAGAATTGTGAAATGCATGCCGGAGCCCTCTCGTGACGATAAATTACTGATAAATATTTATAAATAACGAGTGAATTCTCCACGATCACAGAATGTACTTCTGTTGATTAACATGTATTAATCCTACATTTTAAAATGTGCCTTTATCCTTCTGATAGAAAAGTAAAGCCATGTATTACTGATATTTCGCAGGCTGTATTTCTTTTTTGTAGAGCTACAAATGATCGGGAAATTTATATAGTCGCATAACAGGAACTTCATCCTAATGACAGTAACACTGGAAACATTCACTTTCGCCAAGTACATCATTTTCATTTGATTTACAATTTGAATTCTTTTCATACAAGTTCGTTTCATCTTTTGTTCATCCAACAAAATTTGAATCATAATTTTTATCCACAATTTCACCTAAATAAAAATTATTTTCCATAGTTACTGATTGCCACAGTCAAAAATAGGTTTAACTTTACAAACTTTTAATCAGTGTAATTAATGAGTAAAATATTATAAAATATTTCGTATTTGGAGCTTTTGTAATAAATCTATATATTACAACATCATGTGCGCATCTACAAAAATAATATGTTTGTCCTTTAAATTGTATCGCTAGAGATTAAACAGGATAAAATAAATGGATATTGATTAAAATTTCAATTTTTAATTTTGAATTTAGGCTCAGAATAAACTGCCAATAAATTTAAATACCCGTAACGTTACATTTTTAAAATTTTTCGAACGCATCACAGTATGATATCAATCAAAACGAAATTGCTGTCGGAATAATTTTTTCGACGTTGTCACATTGAGTAATATTTATTTCTGCAATATGTTCCAGCAGCTAATGATTAGTCATTATATTGAACCGTATTTAGACATGAACAAAATAAAATTTGGCAGATGACGATGAATGGCTCGTTCGCCCGTTTTATAATCAGAAATATCGCTAATTTCAAATAATAACAAATTTATAACAACAGTATTTGAATGGATTGTAATCCTTTGGAAATTGCAGTTCCATGCATACATTAGTCATCACAATTTTTTGTGTTTTTCCTGCTGCCAAACAATCTTAAATTCTTTTGTAAACCTGTCTGCTGAAATGATATTCTGATAATTTATCGAAAGAAGTGTATATTAAATATCTGCAATTTTAATTTGAAAAATGTTTCAATAATAATTGTATTCCATTTGTCACTTCGTGCATTTAAATTCAATTAGTCAACATGACTAAATGAACTGACTAAGCCAGCTGATGTACTTGTCGGAGTAGATTATTTCAAACTAGAACAGAATGAGTTAATTTAAAACTGAGAATAATGTGAGCGGAATAATCCAGCAATTTGGTTTTTGAAAGTGTATGTTATGTTTGATATAAATGTTTATGCTATATAATTTGTACATAAGAATTAATTTGAAAATATAAAAATATTTCACTCTTCCAACAAAGTTACAATTAAATATATATAATATAAAAATATTTCACATCTAAATTAAATATATATCAAACAAAAAATATCACTTTGAAAATTAATTCAAATTATAAAAGTTATTTTATGATGTGTCCTTATTTTATTTATTAAACTTATAAATTTGTTAGGGAGTATTGGCTATAAGAATATTATGAACAATTATTATAATGGTTGTGAATTGACTGAAACTTGGCTACCGGTGATCAAGACATTATAATTGCGCTTGTCTACTTAGTTATTTGTTATTTGTTACTAAGTTACTTACATATTTATAGCTTTGTTATGTTACGTTTTGTTAATGTATTATTTTTATTTTAATATTTTAGATAAAATTATAAAGAATTGTTTGAATAAATTGAAACAATAAATGTCATATAGTAATATTTAAAATGGTGGAATAGAATCTCCGTTTTGATTGTAAATAAACCACGGTAAAATTAGTGCGGTTTCCAGGTCCAAACACCGCTTCCATTCTCAGTAATCCCCCTTCCAAAACCTTTCGAATCACCATTCAGAATCCCTTCCAATAGCGGCACTGCAGCATCGGCCGCTATCTCCGACTCCGGAGTCACGTAGCGGCAACTGCCGATGGGACCGGAAACGCGCGGGCCCGAGGAATGAATCGGACGTGCGAAGTTCCGGTCGCAGTCGCCCGGAATGTATATAGGTGTGTGTTCCTGTTTCTCCTGAACGACGAACGCAGTCCACCAGGAACTGGTCAGGCGCGATTGTCCCGAGTTATACGCAGATATGAATATAGTGAACGATGCACGTACGCAGGACTATTCCAACGATGGAATATGGAATTTTGTGAAATGGTCTGTTTTAAACGTGTTTATAATTCCACACATTTTAATACTGTTTGACACGAAACACTTCATACCTATAGTCATCGTCTCAGTCAATTAATCAATAAACTAAAATGTTACACGTTAGAGAAATTCATATAGTTAAATCTTCTAAAACATCATTTCAAGAAGAATACATTCTATGAATGTTTGCTATGTGAAAGACAGATCAACGAGATTAGATCAAAAGATATATGAATGTGGATGAAGTGAAAGTAATATCAGGATGGAAAATGTTTGGCGAAGATTAATGACTAACATGTTCAGTAAATGTTTTATTTATTTTATTTATTAAATAAATAAACAGTAAATGTTTCAACGAATTATTCCCCTTTTTATTATTTTTAAGTCCTTCCAGAACAAATTGAAATTTTCTTGTATTAATTCACAGAATAAAATAATAAATTTCATTCTTAGGGAAGATAGTAAAGCGATATCCATGGCAACTGAATAACATCGGTATGATTTAAATAATTGACATCTGTCTAGAAAATAATAACGGTACTCATTTTAAAATTCCGAACTCGACTCCTTCGTCGACTTAAACCGAACCGTAAAAAAAATCTGCAAACTTTTAACTAAAATACCTGTTTTTTAATAAATTTAATTCAATAATGACTAATATTATTTATCACGAATTTAAGAGACAAATTAACTGAGAAAAGAAACTAAGTACGCAGTTCTGACCTTGAAGTTAATTAATTTTGTACAATACTAAATTATTTTAGTTTAATAAAACTGCTAAAATATGAAGTATTGGTTATAAAATGAAGCAAGCAAGTGTTAAGGATTTTTTTCTCAATGTCAACGTCCTCAGCAAAGACTGTGGCATGAATATTTCAGAGCAACCTTCGACTAATTTGTCCAGAGGGTATTTCATCCGAAGGGAGGAATTATAACGATTGCATGTCGAAACTAATTACCTGTTTGTTTAGAGAGATTCACAGATACCGAATTTCGCTGGCAAGCCACGAGGTCGCCTTCAGTTCATGCGCTAATCTAATCGTCAGGTTCTAGTTTACTCTGCGTCACGCCTTTCGAACGCAGCTGCCGCAATACTTGGATTTGTTACCGGTATCAAACAAACTAAATGAGGTTAACATTTTTTTCTTTTAGTTTTTTATCTTATATTGCTGCTTATTACAGCCTATTAAAGCTGCTTTATAATATCACGGCTAGTTCGAATCCTCCTCAAGCTAAAAATATAGAATCTGCCACACTGTGGCTTGATGGGTTCGAACCCTGTACTGTAATTTGGATGAAGTTTCTGCTATATAGAGTAACATTAATTAAATAAATAATAACGATAAATAGGTTATGACTCAAATTTTGAATAAAATAAATAGTTCACAGATCTATTTTAGACCTCTACTAATTGAATATAATGAATAATATTTAAAGAAAAAAAATGTAGGTCATGCACAGCCAATTTTTTTTTCATTTCTGCTGAAAACTTAAATGCGCTATATCTTAAAAACCACAAAAGATATTTTAATTTAATTTACAGCCTTAAATTTGTCATAATTTATTTGTACTTACAATATAAAATTCAATTAAAAAATTTGAGCGAAACGGCTATAAATCAAGTTTGAAAAAATCCTGCTAGTCAATATATCTCAGAAACTATAACAGATAATTAAATGCGGTTTTAAATTTTGGATTTATAATTAAATTTCTATTTTAATAAAGTTTTATTAAATTTACTGCATTATTTAATTAATATTTTAGTTTTTTTACTTTCAAAGTATAACAAGAGCAGAATTATACAACTAGCGTAATTGTAGTAATAAATTAAGTACAATTTTCATAAAACTATGGTGTTTGCTATGATAATAAATACAACTGAATCATAATAATTCGTTGTACGAACGTAAAAACCCACAAACATAGCTTTAAAAATGCACAACAATACCGGATCGTTACTGTAGCAACCAACAGTAACAGCCTAACAGCATCCACTTCCGCAAAAAGCAAAAAGCAACATCGGAATTCACGGTTACTTGACACGCACTGCATTCTCAAACGGTTATTACATTGTGTTTATCACCGCGTCCGCTGACTGTGCTATTGAACCGCTGGTCCGCATCAGGAACATGCCTGCTGGGATATTTCCGCAATCCGCCCCAATCGAATGGAGCACGTTTGTAAATAATTTTACCCTGACCATACACCGAAACCATTGAGAGCAGAGATGATAAAATGGAATAAAATTTACATTGTGATGAATAGTACTGTTTTGTGTTTCTGTGAGCTTGTGAGGTACTTTGTAAATATGAATGAATGGACAGTTAAAAAGCTGTGGAGATGAAACGATAATTGTGCTTTTATTTTTAATACGCTACAGGTACTTCTCAAAACATTGGGTTTGTATTATTCTGGAACTGAATATGGAAAAATCCAAGCGTACATGACACGCACACTAATTCTGTTTCAATTTTTAAAATGTTTAAAACTTAATATTTATTTTCTACGTTATCAATAAAAGTATGTTAAATCTACAGCTTATAGTGAAGTCCGAACCGAACCGAATAGAATTTCATTGCAAAAATTATTTAAATAACCAAACTGCAAACAAATTTATAACGTTTAATTATCACATGTTGTAACAGTAACTAAATATAACAACAAAGACAAAATTAATTGTCATCTATACACTTGGTGAAACTAGATTTAATAAAATATAAACTAAACACTTGGCTAAGTCTAATTGGCCAGCCTCTGACGATGCCCTCATATGGTGACTTGGAGGCTGAATTTTGAGAGACTTAGCCAAGGGTTTAGTTTATATTTTAGTAAAAAAATATCTGGATTGAGTTAGATGCAGAATTTAATTTTCTTCATCTTTTATTTGATATATTTTCCTATAAAGCAATGGTTGTTCATCAACTACGTCGTTTTCTTGAGACATCCCATAAATATATTAGTTACCAAATTATTTTAGAGAAAAATCATAGAGAATTAAATTCTCTGAATTTTTAATTTACAGTAATTTTTAATATATTATTCACCGGACAATATACATGTCGAAACAGTTATTTTTATCGAGAGCTGCTAAACCTAACTCACGAAATAATAGGTGTACTTAATAATATATTTATTATTGTTTAAATAAATTACAGGGAACAATACCGTTCATAATAAGAATTAATATATTTCATGAATAATATATTGGTACACAAAAAGTAACAATATTTTTCTGTTTACGTAGTATAGTGTATAATAAAACAGTAGACTGTTGAAACACTGAATAAGTAATGATATGAGCATTAAAACGAATATACAAATATACCATTAGTTCATGATCCTAATCATTACTAAATTCCCATTTAATACTTATTATTATAGTCCAATGAATTTATTTCAGAAATGTATAAAAAATAATGTGATTATTACTTAATTTACTACATCATTAATTCTAATGGAAATCTACAATTTTATAAAAATTGACATTTATCTCTTTTGAAACATTCTCATAGCAGCGATTAATTTAATCGCGTGACGAAATTACAAATTTCAAATATTTGACTTGTTTCTAACTAAATTATTTTAATATTAAATAATTATGTGTGCATTTATTTGCATTTTAGTGCGTCATCAAAATAGCTTGCATTGTTGTCACATTGATTTGAAATTTTTGCGATGTAACGTTTTGGTGCGTGACCTAAATTTTTTGCGTCCACAATTATCAGTATACTCTCCAAATATTTCGCCCCTGTCATATGTGCATACTGGATTTTCCTCAATTTGAATAATACGCTTTCAGTAACATTCAGCAAATATGGATCATGCACAGCAGCTAACGTTTAGCCACGGAAAATCAACGTTCGGTGCATCACACCACTTTCTAGTTTTCATTTCATAATTCTACCATTAATTTTATCTTCTCAATACGACGAATTAAATTTTACATTTTGTAATTCATTTTGCAGCAGTTTTAGATACAATTCTCGCATCATATATACATCTCGCATTGCAACCTTATTGCTCACTTAGACATGTATTTTGAAAATTTTGTAATTTTTCAATTTTTTCCAAATTTTCTTTTGTCGATATTTCAAAAAGTTGAAAAGATAATGTAAATCTGAAAACACCAGTGAATTCCACGCGTGAAAATACATAGGTATGCAAATTTTCAGAAGAAAATTCGAACGGATACATTTTTTATTACAAAAAATCGAAAATGGCCGTTTTTTGAAAATTTCTTAAGGGGCCATTTTTCGTTTTTTTGTAATAAAAAATGTATCCATGCGAATTTTATTGTAAAAATTTGCATACTTATGTATTTTTACGCCAGAAATTCACTGGTGTTTTCAGATTTTCATTATCTTCTCAAGTTTTTGAAATATTGAGGAAGAAAAATGTAGAAAATAAATTGAAAAATTTTCATAATTTTCAAAATACCTGTACAAGTTAAGTAGCGCACGAGAAATACATTCGTTGAAACCGCATTTCAATATCTCTTTTAGTTTTTGAGTTATGGGCTTTCAAAGTTGAGCTTAAAAAAAGTCAAAATACGCTGTAACTCAAAAACTAAAAAAGATATGAAGATGCGCCTTGCGCCATTAGATTTCTCGTGGTCTGAACTATATAGAACCACATTTTAATAATTTTTGATTTTTGAACTGGTTCAACCCAAAATTCTCATTATTTGTATGTACGAGCTCTTAAACAAAGAATTTTCGAACAAACCTCTACACAAAAGAACTTTTGGATTATTTTGAGGTTCTAAATTTATACCTAACGTTTAGATCAAATTTACTTAATTTGTTTAAACTTAAAATGTTTCTTTTAGACTATAGACTATTACACTTCAATGCATTGCTGAAAATATTATTTTCCCTATGTCGATAATCTTGAGTTATTTTAGAGTTTCTCGGGTGAAGATAAAATCGCAAGAAAAATATGAAGTACTCGTAAATAGCAGTTAAGCGTAGGATATTGGTGCAAATCTACGTGCATGAATCAAGAAGTGTTAAAGTGCAAAGGTTGAAGAGGTGCCAGAAGCGCAACCGGAAGGCAGAACGTCAGCGGTGAGTAATATGCTGCGGTTGTATACGTCATGTTGCCGCAGCGCAAATGCATTAGTACAAGATGCTAAGCATACACCGACGTCTAAACGTTGATGCTTCAAAACATCTTTCCACGAGAAGAGAAACCAACAGTGAAAACATAGTGCACCAAAAAATCTTACAGAATAAATACTAGTCTTCAATCCTCAAGAAACAAGTTATTCATATTTTTTCTAGCAAGTCACCAAAAAATATAAAAAGTGCTTCAAATTAAAATTGCAAGAATATAGTATTTTTTCTGATGCAAATATTTACCGAAGTATTATTCTGCATCAATGCTATTTAAGAGATATCAGTATAGTCATTTAATAACTGCGAGTTAGATTTGAAAGTTTCAAAACTTTTTAGGATCAAAATGATTTAATAAACTCCAGTGCAACATCTTCCAGCACTTCCTGGACTTTACACCCATCTTAAAGTTCCATATCCACAAAAACATTTATGACTATCACCGCAACATTCACGTACACGAGAACTTCATATGAAACCCAAACTGAAATGCGCTGGACATGTCTTGAGTGCTATAGAAAAGTGCATTGGGGTCCAGGGGAGCCTAGCTCCCCCCAGAGGGGCAATGTTCCACGTACACCGACACTGCGGTGAGACGAGCGCTAGGGAAACTGAAGTGCAACACGACGAGAGATCGACAATAACAGTTGTCGATGTGAAAGGGTTTCTGATGGTGATGATGATGGCGATGCTTGCTCGGATTGAAGAGATAAATTTTATTGTCTTCGAATCATATTTTAATCATAGAGTTATAAATGTCAGAATTTTTAAATAGATATTACGTTTTGCAGAATTATACTTGGCAATTGAAATCCAAGAGAATTTATTTAAATTTCTAATGCTTGTTTACACCAATAAAACTTAAATCTTCGACAATATCGCATCAAATATTTGACAGCAATGTTAAACGTGTTCATATGACATATAACTTCGATTTGCTTTTATTTATTTACGTCAGACATATAATTTAAATATCATTAGTGTAAATGAACATAATTTATTTCTGTAATTTTTTTTCTTTCTGATAGGATTGTAAAGAAAGTGTCATTCTGTCTTCAAGTACTTTATACCTCTCGCCTTCATATTTTTTATAAATAAATAACTATTGTATTTAGAAAACATTAAATTTGAAGTTAAATTAGTGGGCGTCCTTAAGTAACGAATAGATCCAGATAGAAAGAAGTAAAATACTAACAATATAACAATGATCAGTAAAAAAAGACAGCGGGCATTAGTTGTGCATTGGCTGTAGTACATTCATGTTGCAATGCGCAAGTTTATTGTTTTGCGGTAGAAATACAAAAAAATGAACAAAAGCAAAACAAAAATACAAAATGCCAACGCGACAAAACCGTTATTATTGTCAAGCTTAAAATATAAATCAGAGTCGCCGGACAAAAGAAACGTACGCGTAGGGCAGCGTAACGTCGAGTTGACGCTGACGCTGGAGTCCGGTACTCTGGGAGTCCGGGCCCCGGACTCCACCACTCCGCGACGCACCGATGTAAAAATGTGTAAACACCATTGTTTCGGCCTCTTCATTGTTCGCGTTCTGCGAAAACGAGAACAAAATCGAGCCGCGGAATAAAAAATGCTCGCTCATTTTCCAGTTTTGTTTCCGAAAGTTAATTAATTTTCATTTACAGCTCCTTGTGACCATCCGCATGAATCTAAAGAAGTTTTCTTCAAACGACAGTCCCACATTATTTTCCCGCAATCAATATTACCAACACTCTTTGCCGAAAAACATTCTTTCAACGCAAGAAATATTACTATTAAAAAACTGAATGGAATGTATGTTTTATGTAAATTAATATTTTTGCCACTTTGTACAACAGGAACATTAGCGCAATTACAGTACAAGAAATTTACAGTTTTTTGGCGAAATCAGAACAACATGCGCGCAGTAATATTTTTTATTATAAGAAGTCACAATTAGCTCTGTCTATTTAAATGTCAAAAAAGATTCACTTTGATCTAATTCTGAATAGTTATATTTGTTTCAGTCAAGAATAGACGTGGTATTCATTGGATATTATCCAAAATTACTCCGTGTATTTTTTATACTTATTTAATTACGTGTTGTTTATTAATTAAAAAATAAATAATGAAGAGAAATTATATTACATATTTTACAGGTTACTGTAGTGAAAAATGTATGTACACTTGTAAATATACCTTAATTGTTATGCATATATGTACATAGCGTAATAATCATTTTTGTACTTGAATTATTACAATTTTATAATAATGATACTATGAAAGCAATTTATTATAATTTTAATAAATATTCAATTATACAGACGGAATATAATCCATAATTAAATAAAACAATATTGTATCAACCAATATTTAATTCCTAATTACTATATTCATCACAATCCAAAAACTAATAAATATATTGATATAAATGGCAAATAATTCTAATTGTTTCCGTGATGCATTTAACGATATTTATAGGGCATTAAATCATACTCTGTCATGTGTCATATCGTAAATAGAAGAATGGAATTAAAGATATGGGTCAGGAACTATTTATGCAGTTATTGATCAGGAATAATTTTATTCACGCAAGCTGAACGAAGTCTAAGACGCTAACGTTACTGAGAACAGTGAAACCGAACGAAAATGTAAAGCAGCTTGAACACTAGGAAATGCTGACTTGGCTACTTGTAAATTTATTTATTTATACAGCGCAGAAAAAAGTAATTTTAATAAAATATTATAATGTACGACTCAATAGGTAATGTACCTACGAGTTCGTAGTGTTTTATTCATACTTTTCAACATGGTTAATGTTATTAATAATATTCCATTTTTTTAATACAAATCGAATAGTAATTTTATGCTTCTCTATATATTTATTTATTATTTAATTATTTATACCTTATTCTACAAATTGTATATGTGGAGGACATCAAAAAGTGAAGATATCTTTACGATAAACAGAGTATAAATATATTATATAAAATGATCTTTTATTTTGGGAAACAAATTAAAGATATATATTGTATGATTGTCAGAGTACAAAAATAATTTTTGTAAAATTCGCAAAGTTAAGGGTTGTTCTTAACTAAATATTTTCAGTACCACTGGATTGGCAGTTATTTCTGATACAATTATAATTAAATTATAATCTGTATAGTAATCTATTTTTTCCTTGTACAAAGATCCCGAGTTCGAATCTCCCTCAAGCTAAAAATATATAACCTATCATACTGCGACTCAGTACGTCGGGACTCTGTATTGTAATTGGAATTAAGTTCTTGTTGTACAGAGTAGAATAATTTTTTTTATTCTGATTAAATAGTCTTAAATTTTGGTCTGAAGTATAAAATTATATAAATGTATATTTCAATATAGCTAAATATGTATCTGCAAAGGTATTCGAAATTATTATATTTTAATTTATTTTACTGTATGTAATTAAATATCTAATTTTCCATTTGATATTAAATTTTATTTTGTTTTATTATCCTTAATATAAATTAGTATGTAAGATATTTCAGTTGACGAATGTTGTTTAAAAGTTAGAGCAAGTTCTGTTTAGTTTAAAATTAAAATAAATTAGCTAGCTCTTCTATTAATTATTGTAAATTTAAATAAAAATTTAATACTCATAGGTATAAAATAAAAGGCGTTAAGTAAGATCTACAATTGCAGATCAAATCCATTAGTACTTATAGTGTTTTTTATGAAGTAATACAATATTCGTAGACGTACTGAATAATGTCAAAATGCATATATTTAAAAAAACATTTGAATACATGTAAAATAAAAAAATCCAACTCACCAAGATCCTCATCCTCGTCCCAGTTGCTCTGCGCTGCAGCCAAGTGGTAAGCCACGGCGAAGACGACCAGCATAGCAAGTTGTTTCCCTCGGACGCGTGACAGCCACAGTACCATCTTCATGTTAGTTGTTTAGTTACGCCAACATTTACAAAAAGTCACTAAACACTGAAAGTACACTCGGCAAAAGGCCCACACTTTAAGTTTATACATACACAAATGCATCAAAAGTATTGAATAACTTCACATGGATTAGTTGATTATCACTTCACTATATTTAATAGTCCACTACTAAATGATTATAAGATAATCACAAGGTCACGAAGTTTTCCCTAGTTCGCGTCGTGTAGCGTCTATCGAGATAAACGCGCGTCGTGATCCATCCCGTTTTCGAGTACGCGCACTACTGATGCCGAGGAGTATCGCCGGCGCGCGTCATCCCCACGGAGGATTCGGCAGGCGTCGCGACGACCGACGACGCCCGAACTCCGCCGTCAGGAGATCTGTGCGCCACCTACAAGGACAACTTTCAATAATTAGTGTGATACACACCACATATCGCATCAATTTTATACTGTGTGTGGTTTGTGATTTCTACTGGGGTGAATAGGAAAAGTTGGATTGCTGGATGAAATAAGTTCCTGGGACATGAATACAATAATTAATCCATACATTTGGTTTCAGTATGGTCGACTACCTAAGTTTTAATATGTTTGCTTCGGAATTAAATGTATGGTGAGCTTCAAGCTGTATCAACAAAATACGGATGGGTCTGACTGGTTCAGATTCCACTTTAGGCTACTGTTAATGTCAAATTAAAACCTAATATCAAATAAGAAAAAGGATTCTTAAATAGATATTTATAGTCTTAATTTTGCATTCAATTTTTAAAATATCCCTGTACAATTTTGAGCAGTGTTTATACATAGTGCATTTTGTCTTTTAAAATTTAAAAATATTCTTGTACGTAACTTTTTAAGCTTTGTAGCTCAAAAATAAATTTGATGTTTAAAATTACTTTGTTACTTTTTGAAACAGTTTTAACAACCACAAAGAAATTATTTCTTTCAGACTTAACTTAAAAAGTAGTTTCAAAATTAAATAGCTACTTTAATTTTAACTTGTAGCTATAGCTTTGCTATATTTCTACTATACTAGTAATCAATAAAAAAATTAAGTAAAAAATTATTGAAATCTTGCATTTTTAAGAAATCAAAACTTAAATGGGGTAGGTGACTAAATGGTATCGAGATATTTATTTGAGAACCTGGGTTCAAATTTTAAAGCCGACAAACAATTTCCACCACATTAATTTTATCCCTGTGGCTCTCCCATCACTTATATATTTGAGGGCCGTGATTTGACGGCTGATAACCGCACTATACGCAAATAAATTAATCATTTACCAAGATCTGCTACGGCAGAGTGCCACACCCAGTAATGGGTAAAAGGCGTGATTTATTTATTTCATTCAAAACCTAAATTTTAAAAAGATATTGAAATAAAATTACACTGCTCAATTCAGTGTAGCTTTTATTCAGGAACATAAAATTTTGTTTATTTAAATTTATTGGTAATTTGACTAAAACACAAATAGTCCCAAAACATCTGGTTTACTTTTTAGATACACTGAGAAATTCAGTATTTTTTCTAAATAAAGAAACCTTGCTAAAAATAACCTAAAGAAGAAAAAACCTTAGAAATAGATTTGTTTGCTTACGGTTTACTAATGCAGTTTTTTTTTCTTCATTCGATTCGATATAATTTTTAATCGATATGTACTTAATACATACAGATATAATGTAACATTTACTACTAATTTTGAGCTTAAATATAATATTGCATCTAGTTAGAAGAAAAGACTATAGATCTACAGGAACCTAGACATGATTTATAGACTTTGATCTATTTCGGTAAAGTGTAAAAGAAGAAAAAATAAACAAATTTAAATAAGTACAGTAGCATATTAACTCAAGTACATCTCGAAACCCAAATCTCACGTGCCGTTCAAAGTTCTATCAACAGCAATCGCAATCCGCAGCGGGGGTGTGAGGCGTTGGGGGTGGTGAACGGAAGATATCGATTGCCATCTTCCACGACGATTTCAATTCAACTTACCCGATCAGCTTGAAAACCAATCACAAAAGATCCGGTGTTTGTTAACACACTAGGAAAACGTTACACGCAAAATACATTACTGCCTCGCGTGGAAACTTTCGGACGCTAACTCTGTTAATTACGGACGATTCTTTACAAATCCGATTGCAGTGCCACAGCCGCGTGCGGTCAATCCGCTAACTAGCCGCCGACGGAGACGCCGGCGATCCCCGCGTCGTCAGATGTCATTCGCGCGTTCGCGTTTTAATACGGACGAGAGATAACAGAAACAATTAAAGATTTTTCTCATTTTCATCGCACAACTTGATTAAAAAGTTATTTTAATTCAATTCTCTCGCATGAAATGCTTCTGAGAAACAGACTAACTCCGCCAAGCCAGATGCCTGCCTGATGGCTGAATGAAACGGAACTGAATTATAAATTAATATACAGCTCAAAAATGTATCTTAAAAGTCTGCTTTAATCATTCTGTCAGCGAGAATTCTCATCTTGTTATTCATTTGCAATTTACTAACAATTTTAAATTATACTAACAGCTACGTTTGACTGCCATTACATTTATTTTGAGAAACGCCCTGAGCAGGAAAAATCTGTAAGTCCTTCGATAGATTCCTGTTTTGCAGAGTAACAAATAAATCATTTATCTGACTCGGATCTATTTTCTAACAACAGTATAAATTCCACTAATACATACTGACTTCAATTATAATTATTTTGGATGGAATCAGCGGAAACCAGACACAGAAAATTTAATTGTTTCAGATTACGTTGATCGCAAACTAATTTCGTTAATTACATTATCTCGTTGTTAACAATTTAATTGATTTTATCAGAGAACATTCATGCTAAATTGTAATGTAAAATAATTAGTTATTTTCATGGTAATACACTTTTTCTGAAACAAAACATGTTGCTTTTAATGTAAGCGTTAATTTTCAAACAATTATTTTTAAATTATTTGTTTACGTACAGTACGATTGATGTGATGATTAAGAACAGTCAATAACCATTTCGAAATTAAAAATAAAATACTTAAATACAGAAAATCATGTGGACTGAAATTCTGTTCACAAAAAATACTTTTCAGTGTATTTACAAAAAATTTCAGCAAGTAAGCGCACTTCCAAATAAACATAATTCTTTTTCAATATTTGTAAGTGAAAAACTAACAAAGAGAAATTATTTATCTATTGTCACGCTTTAATTTAAACTAAAACAAATCAAACCCCCAAAGAGGCTAGTGGACGAGAAGCCATAGGGGTAATTTTAATTTGGTGAAAATTGTTTGTAGTAAGCATTTTTTAGGTAAGTGTACATAAATAGTTGTTTTACTTCATTTTTTTTCACATTTATAGCTATAACAACTTGTTAGTTTAAATAGTAAATCTATTATAATTTAAATGGCAAATATATATTTATTTATTTGTTTTAAATATATTTAAAAATAGTTACAATTTAACTTATATTTTCTTGTTCAACAAATTAATTGATGTAGATACTTTATTTTGTCAAGTCTGCCTATGGATTTGAGAACGCAGTATGGTAGTTCACATACTTGTAGTTTGAGTGGGATTCGAACTCGAGATCTTCCATATGCCGCAAAAATAGTACATGCAACTCACTACTATAAATTTGTTGCAAAAAAATTAAAAATCACGGTCCCTAAAGATGTTAGTGGAGTGGGAGCCACGGAGGTAGTTTTAATGTGGTGTTAATTATAGTTGTTTTAATTGCAGAACAAATCATACAAATAATTGTTGCTGCTGTTCTTCTAACGAGCTGTAATCAAATATGAAGTATACTCAACATAAACTGCTTAATTTTGAATTTCTGCCTTAAAGATACGAGTATAATTATAACCAAGAATGTTAGAGGACACTCTTTGACTGTGCTTCGGATACGTAATTAACAAACTTTAACTTCTCACTATATTTTGCAAATTTTCTCAGCTCTGAAAATATCACTTTGCAAAGAATTTTCACTGAAGTACTTATTTTAATTACACGCCTTTATAAATATTCTTAGATACTTTTCATTTCCCGGAAAACTATTTTCCATTAAATACATATTTTTCCAGAAAAATTTAGGTCATGACGAAGCAAACTTTTGAGAATAATATCAATTATAAATGCAGTAGAAATGCTATAATTTATTCATTCAATTATTTATTTATTTGCAACTCTGTACAACAAAAACTAATCCAAATCATTCAGTGTGATATAAAATGTAGTATTTAATTTTTAAAATGTGTATATACCAATTTTAAACATTTAACAAACTTACCTTAAAAACTGCTCCAAATATCAGCAAAACCGCGCACAATGTTCACTAAATATATACACTATATATACTGACAAACTGTATTGAATCTTTATTCAATTTATTTCCGAAGTGAGCGAGACTGTCTGGCACAAGTCTGTTTAATTATCTGTCTGTGACGTCATGAACACTGGTTTGTGCAGTAGTTCAGTGCCGGCTATTGTAGTGTTCGTATGTTTTAGTGGGTTTCTAACATTTTTCTGTTATATTTATATGTGAAACTAAATGAGATACTTAAATAAGTGTGTGGTTAGTGTGTGGTTAGTGCAGTGTCGTCTTACCAGGAGATCCCGTGGTCATCTTTGCCGAGATTGTCTGCTGATTTCTGCTCAAAGTGAGTAAAAAATACAATAATTTTTAATACACAACTGTTTGGTTTGCACTTAATGACTGACACGAGGCTACTAACGGCCGGCGTAGTCATATTTCATAACTTTTACGTTCGTTAATTAAATAAACAAGTGCTTGTTCGTACTGCTGATTTCAAAATATTTACTGAAGGTTTTTTTGCACATGAAATTTATCACACAAGAATAATGATTGTAATAACAATATTTTTATTTCACCTAATATTTTAACGTCTGGTTAAAAATGAACTGCAAATATTTCAAAAATTATTAAATTATTCTAGAAATTTGCAAATGATGATATGTATACACAAATGCATACATAACATCACCCTATATTCTATTAAATGAAATAGTACGAACCCCTGAAAGATTCGCGGAATATCCACTAACAGATTCATAAAAATATCTCGATTCTCATTTCAACCACACTAACATACAAATACAAGTTCATTCATTCCTCACACCCAAAATCCAACATCACACACAACGAACCCTCAATCATATCCATCCATTCACTCCTGTACATCTGTTTCATAAATATTTCACTTACGCCCACTTCTCTATAATCTATAAATAAATAAAGGAACAAAATAATACTAATTCGGCATTTTTTTGCTATCTAATATTAGCAAAATATTTTACAAAAATCACTCTTTATCTCCAAACTTAGACTAGGTACGGACCTAAAAATGTTTCTATTGATTTCTGATAGTTTAGTATATAAGTATGAATATTTTTATTAATATAAATTTATGGATAAATTTTTTATTAAACAAAAAATGAACTGGGGTAAAATAGCAACGCGCGAAAGAGATTTTAAAGGCTTTTCCAATGGCATCACGTGAAGAAGATATTAAATGTTCGCTTATTTCAATAAGTACCAGGGATGCAAATAAAACAGAAACTTGTCATATTGACAATTAACAGAACTAATTTATTTTCAGTACATATACGTTTTTTATTAATTTAAGTGCAATCATAGAAAAACTTATGTGTGTATGACGAGCGTATCTTTGATCCTCTTACACTATTGCAGGTCTCGCCTTCAGCTCGGGCTGCAATTACCGTGTTCGAGTAACACAGAATCACTTTACGCTCTTAATACACAAATAACTATATAAATCAATAGACTCATATAGACAACGGAAATACAAAATGCTTTTCAAACACATTTTGCTCTTTCCTGCGGTAATACCTTAAAAACTAAAAGAAATGTGTAGATGTGCTCCATAATGACATCGAATTTCTCGTGTTCGCTTAATTAAGTTTTCAGTAATTTTTATGTTAGAAAATTTTATTTCCATATTTTCTCATCAGACAATTTTTTAACATGATTTCTAAAACAGGAAGGCATATGCATTTATGGACTTTACCATTGGATTCAACGGGTCAAAATACCTACGTATATAAAATTTCATTACAATATTCGTACGAGAAAGAATTTTAGAGCAAACTGAAATTGACCTAAAATTGAAAAAACCCCAAGGGGTACCACTTAAGAAACTTTCTAAACTTGCTAAAAATTTGCGTGTAGGTCAATTCGGATACGAGGAATTAAATGCCGGTAAGCGCATCTTTATATCTCGTTTAGTTTTAAAATTTCTTCTGCCTATATCTCAATAAACAGACTCGGTCCGTGTCCGGAAACTACTTATAGTAGGAATATTTTTACTGGCATATGAATCTTAGAATTTAACCTTCTCGCAATCCAATTTATAAATAATTCAATCGAACATCGCTTAACAACCTCAAAATTGAATAATGGACCTCACGGTTCGAAACCATTGGCATGAAGTCCTCCGCTCGTCCCTAATCCTCGACTAGAGTGTCCTGCTGCTAACGAGGGCGTCGGCGTCAGCGTCGGTGGCGAGTCTGCGGTGACAAGACAACGCACTCTGTAAACAGCGCCGCGGGTGTCCCTCCCCGCAACTACACCGGCGCTCCAGCTGCTCTGAGAGCATACATGTGTCACAATAGGAACGTACGACTCGTTGTTAACTTAACTCGAGACTGTTTAAGAACAATGTATTTCTTGTTCGACGGGCGACGCGACACTAGCGAACTGGTAAGGATGTATTGTGTGCAGGATGTTGCCGGAAATGCGCGCCGGGAAATGGAGATCCGATGTTTTTGTTTTCTTCACCGCAGATGGGTTTGTAAACATTCGTGTTTAAAAATAATGGATAGAGATACATATATTCATGCATCCACGGATTTCTCATTTTTATATTCTTCCTTTCTCAACCAAAGAATATACAATCTTTCAAATATCAAAATTATCTCTGTTGCTTTCCTACCAATAACATCTTTGGAGGCCAGGATTTGACGCCTGGGAAACACACTTCACGAGAATAAATGTATCATTTACCAAAATATATCACTTACGGAGATCTGCTAAATAGAGTGCCACATTCTGTAATGAGTAAAAAGCGTGATGATATATTTACTTATTTTATTTTGCTTAACAAAATTGCTAAGGGAGAATGGGTAAAATATATGAATGATATTTATTTTATTTACTTATATTAATTGGAATTAACTTTATGGCAGTTAAAATGATTTGCTGTTTTGAAATAAATGTTGGTTCAAACTTTGATTCTTTGAAGGAAAAATTATGCCGCGAATCGTGCCCCAATATAAAAATAAAGATTTTTTGTTCGTAAATATTTTCCTCTCATCTTCAATAAGCATAGTTAACCAATAATAATTCCGGAAAACTAAACTACTCTTACTTCCTTTTTTAAAGTATAAAATCCAATTTCACAAAACCAGATCTAGACACGACGATTAAGGTTAGTTATCCTCGCCAGAAGAAAAGAAAAAAGAAATAATTCCCACAAAAAGAATTCCAGCCCACAATTCAGCAACGGGATTCTGTTCCGGTGATGGTAGAGGGTGCGACGATAGGGAGGGCGGTGTATATCTTGTGACGTCACGCCTGTCGCTACGATATTGTTTCGGATTTTGGCTTGGCCGCATCCACCAAACAAGATGGTCAGACGATGGAAATTGCTATAGGGCTACTTGTTGATTTGTTCTAATAGGGCCAACTTAATTTATAGACTACGCAAGAATAACTTGGCAGTTACGTCATTAAATATTTACATAAAATAATCCAGCTTTTTAATTCATTATTTTCTTTATGATAAAGAAATTTTTCCGTTAATCGTTCATTAATGAGATTCATTATTATATACATAATCATGACTCTTATTATTGCATGATATTTTTGGATGCGTAGGTATAACATACATAATATATAAAATAATACATAACATTCCTTTAAAATGAATATAAAAATTTAAACATTATTTTAAAGCTGGTGCTAACTAATGTTAAGTTAACTGAACCCATTTACATTTTCAGGTTTGCTTTTATACGCAAGTTATCGTGGCTATAATCTAATAAATTTCTTATAGAATTAAATTAGATTTTTTCTAAATTAAAATATGCGATCAACAGAAAAATATTATGACTAACTCATGTGTTGATCTATGATTAATAATTTTGACAATTAACACATTTGAGAGTTTCTAACAACTGTTAAACTTTCTTATTGTTATCTGGCAGAAATTAAAATCTCTCTGACTGCAAATTAGTATGTCAAAAATGTACGACTGTGTTTGAATTAGGTTACACCTGTACAGAACAATAAATAAATAAATATTAAAATTAAATATATAATAAACCAAATATTGAGTCGAAATTAATTATACAATAATAAGTATTCAGTAAAATTGTGATTAAAGTTAGTAAAAATTATAAAGCATTAATGTTAAATAAATAATATGAAATGTACAAATACAACATTTTAATTAAATTTTCAAAATGAATTACAAGTGTGTAAAGTAAATATTTGATCATTGCTTTGAACCCATTTAATTTAACTGAAAAAAGCATTAAACGTTTGCAAAAGCTTTCATCAAAACGGTAGCATGCAACAATTCATAAGTATGTATCATTATATGCAGAGTTCTTTCATACGTTTTATATTACCTATTATCATGCAAAAATGAAGCAAAGAAATAGTTATTTTGCACAAGTTGCTTAACCACAACCACGGTGAAAACCACATTAAGTTTTTATAAGTAATAATCTCTTTTAAAAATAGCATTATGAATGCTGAAAGTAATTTACTTTTTACGTATTCTTTAACTAAATTTGTTACAAACAACATTACATTTTGCATTATCCTGCAAGCTGCGTTTCTCTACCAACCTTACAAAAATTGTAAGAGCACCGCTAATTCATTTTTACATAATCAATACAACTAATCCAATTATTATAACACAATTTAAAATCTCTACAAATTATTTATTTCAGTTATAATAATAGTCATTTGTATTGTTATTATTTGGGTTCGCGCTGCAATAGTGGAAAAGGAACAAAGACTCGTAATACATTACATAAATAAATAAATAAATAAATATATCATCACGCCTTTTATCCATTACTGGGTGTGGCACTCTGCCTAAGCAGATCTCGGTAAGTGATATATTTTGTCGCGTGAAATGCGGTTACCAGCCGTCAAATCACGGCCCTCAAAGATATTAGTGGAGAGGGAGCCACAGGGATAGATTTTTAAATTGATGAAAATTGTTTGTCGTCTGTGGGGATCGAACCAGGGTTCTCAAGATCCACAGGCCGACTCGATACCACTGAGCCACCTACACTACATTATTTAAACAAAGGTGGTAGGACAATTTATAGCTAGACGTTGTTATGAATTCTAAAAAATAACTAAATAATTTGAAATTATGAATACGAAGACTTCAAAGGTATCTTCTGTAAACCTGCAAAATTTTACTAGTCTACTTACAGTCATAATTTATTTATTTAGTTAACATAATACTTATAAAGTATCATTTACATGGAAGGTCTTTACTGCGTGTTGCCATTGGAAACGAAAAATTATATTTCGATTGACCCACGGAATACGTGAAATTTACGATTACAAATGAAAGCATAATTGTCAACTTTTCATAAGAATCGTAGAAAAATATTTGTGTTCACTTTAAAACTAAGAGATGTAAAATTGGTGGAGGCGCTCCAGTAATGTTTAATAATTGAAGACATTCCTGGGGTTTATATTACCAAAACATTTCGTATAGCTGTCTAACAAATAGGCTCGCGAGCACGTTTTATAGACGTCCAATATTCCAGAACGATCGCTATTTTATCGTGACGTCATTATGTGCGGTGTGGCATTTTCGAGAGCAAAAACTTTATTGCGAACGATTCTGATGGCTTATGGTTTTTATGAGCAGCGAGCAGCAGATTAGATCCGGTGTGATGCAGGAGCTATCTCTACCATCTCTACCACGGTTTCATTCTACACTCACCAACCACAAGCGACAACCGACATTTACTTTTTACAAACAACATTTTGTTTTTGTTTAATTTCGTCCTTCCTGAATTGTTTTTGCATTTTTGATCAAACCTTTACATTGTTACTTGCCAGATTTCTAAAAGTAAACTTAATTGTTATAGAGATCTTCAAATGCAGAACAACCTCACTATAATTTAGTGAAATAACAAACATACCAAATTAGTACATATTCTGTTCTTATTTTAAAGTATTGCCGGTAGTAAAATCCTTCATAGAAAGAGTAAATATCTGCAGTATCGTATCCGTATCCAAATCCCACATTCTAATATATATTAACCTGGTTTATACCTCATAGTACAAAGTAAATGTATTCCCTGTTATCCCAAAGCTAGTGCCGCCGAATAACCGAAATCAAACACACCTTTACGCAACCACATTCAAACACGCGTGGCTCGCAACATCGTTAGGTACCGAATACGCACTTGTACAGATTGCGTACTTAGGCAGATGCATGCATAATGTGTCCTTGATACTTGCAAATATTACAGAGAAAACTAACATGGCGCTAGATATTTTTTAATTTATCACCATGTATTTGTAAATAAGATATTTTGGTATTATTAGGAGTTACTAAAAAATGAAAATTAATTTTATATTGTATACTGTTCTATCAGAATAAATAAATAATAAAATTGTTCGATCCCCACAGCCGACAAACAATTTTCACCAATTTAAATCTACCCCTGTGGATCGCTCTCTACTAATATCTTTAAGGGCCGCAATTTGACGGCTAGTAACCGCATTTCACGCGACAAAATATATCACTTACCGAGACCTGATTAGGCAGAGTACCACATCCAGTAATGGGTAAAAAGGCGTGATGATATATTTATTTTATTTATTTATTTTTTAAAAGAAATAAAAACAATTTTAATGTGAAAGGCAACTCAGTGGTATCGAATCGGCCTGTGGATTTGAGAATTTGGGTTCAATTTCCACAACCGGCAAACCATTTGCACCACATTAAAATTAACCCTGTGACTCTCCTCTCGCCATCAGATTTAAAGCCCGTGATTTAACAGCTGGTAACCGCACTTCAAACGCATTAATATCTTACTTACCAAGATCTGATTAGACAAAGTGCCACTCCTAGTAATGGGTAAAAAGCGTGCTGATATCTTTTGTACTTTTCAATACTTATTGAAGATACACATGAGGTGAGAATGAAACTTTAAAGCAACAACAAAGGTAATGCTAGAATTATCGTCATTCAAAATAAAATACTGTTCTTGCTAAACGCTTAATTGTAAAAGTCATACAATGCTTAATTCTACTACACGTGTAGCGGTTGATTGATACTCATATTCTGTGTTCAATTATCCCTTCCCCTTTACGTCAAACATTGTCATTCTCTAGCGCTAGGTTTATTGGCGATTTTCCGGATTTAGAATTATAATAAAGGAACAGTAGGATCTAGTAGGCATCGCACGAAACTGTCGTTAGTTTCCTATCATATTGTATGGCGTAAGTAGCGCAATAGTTATGTTTGTATTTAGTGATTGTTTGCGTGTGAACTCATTTGAAAGTGCTTTAAACTAATTGAGCATGTTTTTGTAAGTTCGTGTTTTGGACTATTTATTTTGATATGATATGTGATTTAGCTTTTGTTTGTTAAGTTTCTAGTTGTTAGCATATAGATTCGTTGCACTGTTATATAAACACTCTACATCAATCACGTATAATATCATCTTTGTAAAAGGACAGCAAAACAATGAAAATAACTTAATAAACAGTTGATGCCAAAGGCAAATCGAAAAATAATGAGAACAATATTTGTTTGCAATTTATTGAAAAGTGGGTTAACAGATTTTCGCATGCAGGTGTGACACATACTAATTATTCGTTTGATAATCGTGCCTAATCAATCATTAAACTTTAGTAAAGTTGAGCGATGTTGAAATTTAACGGGAAATTAAGTTTGGAGCTGCACAAAAGGACCCATTGGTGTTCGTGCCCCGAGTCTCAGTAGCTAATAATCGAACGAGTGAAGATATCCTCAATTTTTTGTAAGTTCTAAATACGGAATTTATTATAAGTGCGGCGTGTTGCGGTTGACAGATGCGCCTCCGCCATTTTGTGCAGAAAGAACAGGAATCGCGATCGCGCCCACTGCAAGTTAATTTCCGTGGGTTTTTGTGTGTCCATTCTATTTTGTGCGCCATGCTCTCTCCAGCTCGCCAAGATTACACCTCATTTATTACTTTTTTGCCTACGGAAAGAGGCGACCGCGCGCATTATACTCGCTACTCTCGTTGATTTCTCGGATTTTTTACGTGTTTTCTCCAAGCAGTTCCTTACTACGTACAATTTAAAATATTTATGTTCTTTTATTACATACCTGCTACAAAAAGCTTTTGATTTAGAAACTTTTATTCCTTCTACACAAGTTCCGTTTTACTACTGCAAAACTGTTTACATTATTATTGCTCCTTACACAACAATCTGGGTTCAATTATCATGCAACAATATATTTGGTAGTTGTGATTTGACAACTGGTTACTGTACTTAACGGCTTAAAATGTGCAGAACCTCCATGGCCAAGAATGACCAGAATTTTGACATATAAACATGCAGATGTGAATTTCTGGTTGAACCAGTTCAAAAAGTCAAAATTTTTATTGTATGGTTCTATATAGTTCAGCGATTTTAGATTTTTTTAAAGCTCAACTTTGAAACCCCATAACTCAAAAACTAAAAGAGATATTGAAATGCGGTTTGAACGAGTGTATTTCTCGTGCGCTACTTATTCTGTACATGTATTTTGAAAATTTAGAAAAATTTTCAATTTTTTTCGAAATTTTTTTTGTCGATATTTCAAAAAGTTGAAAAGATAATGTAAATATGAAAACACCAGTGAATTCCTCGCGTGAAAATACATAGGTATGCACATTTTCAGAAGAAAATTCGAACGGATACCTTTTTTATTACAAAAAATCGAAAATAGCCGTTTTTTGAAGATTTCTTAAGGGGTTAGCCTTAAGATTTTTACGATTTTTGGGCATTTTTCGTTTTTTTGTAATAAAAAATATATCCGCTCGAATTTTATTGTGAAAATTTGCATACTTATGTATTTTCACGCCAGAAATTCAGTGGTGTTTTCAGATTTTCATTATCGTTTCAAGTTTTTGAAATATTGAGGAAGACAAATTTTGAAAAAAATTGAAAAATTTTCAAAACTTTCAAAATACCTGTACAAGTTAAGTAGCGCACGAGAAATACACTCGTTCAAACCGCATTTCAATATCTCTTTTAGTTTTTGAGTTATGGGCTTTCAAAGTTGAGCTTTAAAAAAATCTAAAATCGCTGTAACTTAAAAACTAAAAAAGATATGAAGATGCGCCTTGCGCCATTTGATTTCTCGTGGTCTGAATTATATAGAACCACATTTTAATAATTTTCGATTTTTGAACTGGTTCAACCCAAAATTCTCATTTGTATGTACGAGCTCTTAAACGAAGAATTTGGGAACAAACCTCTACACAAAAGAACTTTTGGATTGTTTTGAGGTTCTACATTTATACCTAACGTTTAGTTAATGTAATTTAAAGTAATTCAAATTCATTTAATTTGTTTCTTTTAGATTATGGACTATTACACTTCAATGCATTGCTGAAAATATTATTTTGCCTATGTTTACTTTTAAAATAAACGCTCTAATGTATTGCTGTCAAACTTTTTAACTGATAATGGTAATGATATATCCCTATGTTTACTGATAACAAGAACTCCCGGTATATATTCAATATTGTTATTCACAACTTATTTAAATTACTCAATTTTGTCTAGTGTTAGTTTTTGTATTTAGCTATTAATACTTGTAATTAATTTTCATCAAGTATTCTTATCCTGGTTTTGCTTCATCAAAATATATCTCAACTATCGTTCACGCAACAAACTTTCAATCATATCCATCCATTTATTCCTAGATCATCACACAATCTTTTACTCTCAATTTAATCTACATACACCTGTTTTACAAGTATTTGACAAAAGCCGTTTTACTCAAGTAATATTTTATTGAACGAGTTTGTATCCTACAACAAAAAACCGTATCGCAGGCCTAATTTCCATACGATAATTTAACCATACAGCCGCTACGTGAAACATATTTTTTAATCGTACAATAATTGCTGTTGTTAACTGCCATTAATCTGAATATAGAAAAGCGTAAAGTAAATTTGGCGATTCCTGTCAACACTATCAGTTTATCCCAGTGTTTGTAATCTCCGACGGACAGCGTCGGTTGGTCTGATCCCACAGTCCAGCGATCGGATCTGCGTATGTCCCCTTGCCTCCAGCTGTAGGAGTTGAACTCAACATCGATACCCTTGCTCCAATGCGGGCACGATCGCTGCCCTCGGCAACATCACCCACCACCATCGATACGCGCGCATTTGCATACAAGTGGAACGCGGGCCAACTGAAAAAATAATGCCCCGAACGCTGCCGAAAATACCGGGCGTTAGTGATAAGGACTGTTATCGTTGAATGAAAGCGCTTTTTGTGTTTTCATAGTCATCTTTGATCATTCAGGTACCGTGTGGATCCGACAGTTTGAAACGGGTCAAAGGATTAAAGAATAAAGAATTGTACTGAAATTAACTTTGATGTTTATGAAATAAATACTTTTTGATATCTAGAGCACTAAGTTTGATATTAAATTGTTACAATATCATTTATAATCTGTATAGGTACTGCAAAAAATGTAATAAAAGAAATTTTAAAGTTGAAATTAATTAAAAATGTTCTAAACGCTTAACTTTACAATATCAGAAGTTTTCTTTTTTAATCCCAGTAAAGTATGTACTTACCTACATTTAAATATAATCTTCATTAGTTTCCAGCAAGCTATACCGCTTTATTATACTCAAATCTCGCTTGGCTTAATTACGGTTTATTAAAACCACAAACTACCATAATTAAAAATATCGCTTTTAAGAAAAAAGTACATCCCATTAAATGGGGTATTATGGATCCTTGAAACATTCACCGGACATCCACACACCAGATTCATCAAACATTCTTATCTTATTTATTCCTCACACTTTGTCTTTAATCATTCAACAAACCTTCAAATACTTCGATCCATTTGCTCCTCTTCACCTCTTTCATTAATCTTTTATTTGACCTACTTACATTTCTCATGTTCAAATTACTCATGTCTACTCCTGTAACAACTAATCTAAAAAGAATAGAAAAAGAAAGTGTTTCCTGTGCTTATTTCTGAAAGTAAATTGCTCACAACAATTTCATTTATATTTTAATTATCAAATTGATTTATGTGTTTCTTCGTTGCACTTTAAGAAGGAAAATTTGCTATTTCAATAATTTAGAAGCAAAAAGAAACTGATGATGACGAGAAAGAAAAAGAACTGCTGAAACACCGAATATGTAGTATTGAATAATTCAAGGAAAAACTTTTAAAGAAGCGACAGCTATTGCTATATTCTCAGCAGTCTGGTGCGTGAGAACTGTTGCTAGGGGATGCAGCGGAGTACGGGGTAGCATCGTAGCCGCCCTCGGAAGATAGTCGCAAAATAAATACTTTTTTGTTAATCATGGGAGCTAGACGATAAATCGTTGCAAATACTGAGTTTTATTGTACATGTTTATGATCTTAACAATTTAATTAAGAAAACATTAAAAAATATATTATTGCTGGATTTTAGTACAAAAAAAATACATTATAAATATACTAGGAATAAATGGATGGATATGATTAGAAAGGTTTGTTTTGTAAACTAAAGATGAGACGACCTTGTATATAAGGAATTATGAAGGTGGATAAAGCGAAAATTGAGTGCCAAGATAGAAATTTGCAGAATGAATCTAATTGATAAATGTTCATTGGATGTTTCAAAAGTTCGGTATTTGAAAATTGTCATTTTTTTGATACATTTTAGATTCGCAAAATTAATTATTCCAAGACTCTAACTATTTCATAAGACATTTACACTTGTTATATACTAATAGTCGTTGCTAGATAACAAGAAATACAGGTCGATAAATTGATATTTATAAATGAAAGTTATATTTGAATAAAATTTGTGAAATGAGTGTATTTTTGTTGCATGTGAGAATGTCACATTTAGTCATTCGAACGCTCCAAAAAGCAAGACTTGTCCACGAAATACAAACAACAATTTTTACTTCCTTGTACGAAGTAAAGGAAGTATTGTAATCGCGAAAATTTTCGGTTCTCAGATTTCAACGGAAATAGGTGTTTTGGCCCTCCCTGAATCCATTTTGACTAATTTCGTCATGCCGTCTGTACGTACGTATGTACGTACGTACGTACGTACGTACGTATCTCGCATAACTCAAAAACGGTAAACCGTAGAAAATTGAAACTTTATATTTAGGACTGTTATAAACTCTAGTTGTGCACCTCCCTTTTTGGTCATTATACAACTACCGGAAGTGGTACTTTACTTGAAGCCTATAATAGATTTTCATGAAAAACTATATTCAAATATAATTTAAAACTTTCCAAATTTGGTATATAAGACTACTATATCAATGGAAATAACATAATAGATTTTGGTTAAAATAGACTAACCGGAAGTGGCACATTACATGAAGCTGCTAACAGTTTTCCTTGAAAAAAATGATATTATTTAAATTTTATAAATAAATGATGCAAATAAAAGTTTTAGAGAATTAAATTCTGCGTCTAGCACATTAAGAATTATTAAATTAGCCTTTTGTATACGCGAGATATCTAAATTTAAAAATTATATATTTATTTTTAAAAAAAATTAAGTTTGCTATGGATTAGAACAAAAAATAAGAAAAAAATAAAAAATTAAATGTCAATGTCATTGCATTAGCAACATTTAGTTGTGCACCTTTCGTTGTATTCATTGAATAATTAAAGGATGGGAAAGAAACAATCAAACAGGCAAAAGAAGGGTAGAATGAAGAAATACATTTCTGAAAAACGACAAGCAGATGAATAAAAAGCTAGAAAATTTTAACAACAAAAAGAGAATAAAAATTCTTAGAGAGAAAGATGAATATAAAGAGGGAGAAAATGTTAAGACGAAGGAAAGAATAAAAAAAATTAAGAGAAGTTGCACGAAGTAAAGGAAGTATTGTAATCGCGAAAATTTTCGGTTCTCAGATTTCAGCGGAAATACGCATTTTGGCCATCCCCGAATCCATTTTGACTAATTTCGTCGTGCCGTCTGTACGTACGTAATGTATCTCGCATAACTCAAAAACGGTAAGCCGTAGAAAGTTAAAATTTTATAATTATGACATCTAGTTGTGCACCTCCTTTTTTGGTCATTATATAACTTCCGGAAAGTAAAGTACCATACTTGGAGCCTATAATATATTGAAAAACTATATCAAAATATAATCCAAAACTTTCCAAATTTGGTATATAAGACTACCATATCAATGGAAATAACATAATAGATTTTGGTTAAAATAGACTAACCGGAAGTGGCACATTACATGAAGCTGCTAACAGATTTCCTTGAAAAAAATGGTATTATTTTAATTTTAGAAATGAATGCTGCAAATAAAAGTTTTAGAGAATTAAATTCTGCGTCTAGCACATTAAGAATTTTTAAATTAGCTTTTTGCATAAACGAGATATCTAAAGTTAAATATTATATATTTTTTGATTTTTTTTTGCTATGGATTAGAACAAAAAATAAAAGATTTAATGTCAAATATGTGCAATTAAAAAAATATCTATAGTTTAATACGTGTACAAGGAAGTCATGTGGTGTCCACATCAGATTTTTTCAAATAACTGTCAAAAAAGAATAATACAATAATTATTAATTTATTCAAGCAAATTGATGGAAAACATCAAAAACAATATGAATTTGATACTATTGATGTGTTGTAACAAATGAAACGTGAGAAAGAATAATTTGGGAGCGTGCGCGAAATACTCATTTTGCAAATTAGTGTTCAAAACAGTGCTCGAAATATACTTTGTCATGGTAATGTAATGATGAAATAATCACGTACCTGGTGTATTGATATTACCGAAAAAGTGAACATACTTTGACAATTGACGAAAATATTTATATTATTATTTATTGTATAATTTGATAAAAAATAAATATATCATCACGCCTTTTACCCATCACTTGGTGTGGCACTCTGCCTAAGCAGATCTCGGTAAGTGATATATTTTTTCGCGTGAAGTGCGGTTACCAGCCGTCAAATCACGGCCTCCAAAGATATTAGTGGTGGAGGAGCCACAGGGGTAGATTTTTTTTAAATTGGTGAAAATTGTTTATCGGCTGTGGGGATCGAACCAGGGTTCTCAAGATCCACAGGCCGACTCGATACCACTGAGCCGGATAACAAATAGTATATGTAACTCCTATGACTACAACTTTTGAAAAATTAAATTTATAGAAAACAATTAAACTAACTAAATACACAGGGCAAATTAATTAATAAATTCTATTTTCATTAGAAATTTTAAACAAGAAGAATGTAACATTCTTAAATATAAATTATTTGGTCAGTACAAAATTAATCGATAAATATTCGTGAAACAAAGTTTCAATATTTCGCTTGAGAAACAACATAAAAGAGCAAACACACTAGAGCGAAAAAGTTAACGGGTAAAATTTCTCACGTCGTATCACCAGGAACGCGCACCTAGGGAATATTTCCTGTCTATTATTTATGTTGGCATCAGTGTGGTGTTTTTCAGACGAAGCTCGCCGGAAGAACGAACCTCGGCGTTGTCACGCAGCTCGCTTCCGGCCAGGGACACATTGATCAATTTGCCAGCGATTTTTTACGCTAAATTCATTAGCGAATTTTGCTCGGCGTCCTACCATTTTTTCTCGCGTCGCTTTTATTAAAATCATCTAATGATGTACGGGATATGTGTCAATATTTGTTCATGGGGGCTCTGCTCTTCACTCGGGTATTCGGTTACATACGTGGGAATTATTTTTAATGGACTATTTACCTGATACGTTCACAATTATTGATAAATAAATTAATGTAGAAATTTTGTGGTTGATAGAAGTTTTTTATTAAAATTTGTGGTAAAATATCAAAAATGTTTTTAATTAAAATTCCTTTGCAAATTAATTCGCTATTTTTAACACAAGTATGCTCTTTAATTGAGTTTAATTACATGTAAATTTACGCTAACTATAAATTTTGCTGTTAGCAATAAATCAGAGCTTTGCACTGTCTAATAATTATCTGACGAAACATACCAATTAGCTATTTGGAGCAACGAAGTAAATTAATGCGCATTTTAAGTAGATTTGTCAGCTTTTAAATCTTCTAGCAGAGCTTAAAACTGTAACTCAAAATCTATTAAAGATAACAAAGTTATGAATGTTTTTTTCAATATTTCTTTTAGTTTTCAAATAGCAACTTCTTAAATGTGTGATTTTAAACTATAAAGAATCGCTGCAATATAAATAAAACTTGTCATCACGTTGTTATAAGAATAGAAACACATGTTTCTGGAGAACGATATTTATAACTCAATATAAATGTGTGAAAATATCATTTAAGTTAGAACATCTGGTAACTTGTTTTGTCTTTCAGCACTGATTGAAATATATAATTTATTTGACATATTTATTGTCTAAATATATCTGCTCCACTTTCACTGAAAAGAATTAGTAAATACTTCAAATTATCTTCAGTTTCATCTGTTTTCTAATTATATCTTACACAATTTAAAACATCGCTCTCAAACAAACCTATTTCTAGAAAATTTTACAACGCATTATTTAAAATTTACATACTTTTCACAATATCAAATGTTCCAAAATTAATTTAGACCATAATATTTCAAATTAAAATTATTTATCACTTCAAATTAAAGTATTTTTCTCCAAAATTGTTCAGGAATCTTTGACAGCAGGAAGAGTGTGCCTATTTTCATCACGTCATTATTAACTTTTTCAAAAAATTCTATAAAATATACTACTATTACTGACATTTAAATACATTTCTCCTATAACAATAAATAAATAAATAAATATACCATCACGCCTTTTACCCATTACTGGGTTTGGAACTCGGCCTAAGCAGATCTCGGTAAGTGATATATTTTTTCACGTGAAGTGCGGTTACCAGCCGTCAAATCACGGCCCTCAAAGATATTAGTGGAGGGTGAAAATTGTTTGTCGGCTGTGGGGATCGAACAAAACCATTTTTGTAGCACATCATTCTTGGTCAAACATGCTCATCCTGATACACCATCCTTGCTTCTACCACATTTACGTTTCCACCATACAAGCTCATTTATTCCTCACACTTACAATCTTTCATCGCGCAACAAACCTGTAATTACATCCATCCATTCACTTCTATACAACTGTTCATTTATAACAAATTAGAAATAATAAAATATATAATATAAAATAAACACTTGGCTAAGTCTCACCAAATTCAGCCTCGAAGTCACCTTATGAGGGCATCGTCAGAGAAGTTAGTAACCATAGACGCGTTTCACTCTTATTAGAGCTCATCAGTATGGTATATCCCACTTCTTCACCTAGAACAAAGTTCACGTGAAGAAGCTGTGTGACGAAAAACTGTGCCAGCATAAAATAAGATCTCTAACAAACGGTAAGATGACATGAGAAGTTTCACCAAGTGTATGGATGACAATTAATTTGGTCTTTGTTGTTAAATAAAATATATGGTCGAGTTAGAAAACAGTGAAATCTTGTTCCGGTTCTGTACGGATTCCTTCATCCCTTTAACGCGTGATAAATAATTAAAACCTCGGCAAACAGCATATTAACATTATCGCCGATCAACAGCCATACATCACGCATTGATTGGTGGCACCCGAGGTCCGGCTGGTGGCTTATCTCTCCGCAGCTTATTATTGCGCCCTCGGACAAAACCGAAAAGTACAGTTGTGATAGGCGCCGCCAACGTGATAGCTATCGCAGACATCATTTTGATTACGGCTGGAATTGATGTCACATATTATTTACTGCGGTCACACGGAACGAGCTGTTGCGACATACGTTACCCAATATGAGGGTGTGTTTGTATTAGGGTTTCTGTTAGTTTTACGGGATATCTGTAGCGGTTATCGTAGGGGAATTTTTGTCGTTAGGATGGCGATATCTTTTGTGTGAGCTCTAATAGTTTTGGGGACTAAGTTACTGGAAAATTAAGATATATCTGGCAAACAATAAATAAAAATGTGTTCATCATTAATGGATTTTACTGTCTTTCTCCCAACTAGGTCCCTTAGAAAACTATAAATTTGTTTTGGCATAGCTTTTGCCTTTTAGTACAGATCTGTAAAGCATATTCGATTCAGCGGGTCTAAATACATATGTATGTAAATTTTCATTGCAATATTCATACGGAAAATAAATTTACTGATGCGAAATTAATTACTATCATCGTAGTTATAGGATCGTTGCAGATCTCGGTAAGTTATATATTTTACCGGATACCACTAAACCACCTACCCCATAACTATAGCCTTAGTTTAACCAAAAAGAATTATATTTATTTAACAACAGTCTTTCCTGTTGAACATTTAATTTCGACTATCATCTATTTTTCAATTACAAGAGTTCTTAAGTTTTTGTGTGCTATTAACTAGAGTATAGGTACTTAATAAAATGTTGATATCATTCGTGCAATCTAAAGCTCTGTCATACATACTGTTTCTGATTTCAAATAAATTAGTATCAAATTGGTTTTGTGTAGTAACGAACCTCATTAAATGAAACATATTCTCCAGTTTCCAAAATTTACGTTTAAAAGCAATTGTAAAGTATAAAGAAGAACCTATATTTAGAAATTAATTAGAGCGCCTAGATTTTTAAATAATTCTGATTGTACAGCAATGAAGGAAGAGTAGAACAGTTGCTATAATACCCTGCAGCGAAAGCTGCGTAGCTTCTCCCAGGGCCGGCTTTGATCTTTGCTTCAACCCGAAACTAGTACACAAAAGCAGATATTGCTCTTTCTTGCCTTCTAATTAATTCGAAATGTTAAATTGATGACAGAGTAATTCTTGTAATTATTCGCTAGGTAACATGCTCGCAAATTTCAGTGGCGTCGATACATTTTACTCTTTTTTATTTGTTATTCTGCACAACAAAAATTAATCCCAATTAGTTACCTTATAGTCAGGTACAATTGTACTTTTAGACACAAGATGAAAAAATATATTTATTGGGCCTGTAACAATTTAATTTTTGATTCTCCACGTTAATTAAATTAATTCCAATTACTCTTAAGTGTATACAAGAGAATGGAATAAGTATTTCTATATAAATTATCTGTGCGAATCGAACCCAAGTACTCAATACCGCTGAACCACCTTCCCCATAAAGAATTAAATGAAAAAGTTTTAGCGCAATTCAATGAAGTTGGCCATGCTGATATCAAATAATATCGTTGTTTTTCATTTGCCATGGATATAACTCTACTTTTCTTTCCTATGGTTTGAATTTTAAAAGAGATAGTTTGAGAATCACTGTCAGGAAACAGAATCCTGTCACGGGGGTGGAATGGCTGGGGTGGATCTGCTCCAAGACGGCAGCAGGGCCTCCGGAATTCTCCGCGTAAGCAATTAGAGCTTTACAACGGACAGGCTATATTGGGATAAATGACGTCACATAAAATACATCATCAAACCAAAATAAAACGCTTTACAACTGGTGCAATAAAAACAACATTTCAGATTTTTTAGCGTTATTGGATAGGTACGATGTGAACAAATTGTACCTATTTCGGTTTCATAACCTGCCATTTAATTACTTTTTTGAAGTACCAGTACTTCTGTTAGTCTTATTGATCATTAGTAATTTGTTTGAACCATAATGAAAACAGAGTTTGAAGAATAAAATAGACGCTGAGGTAATTCTATTACATCTCATGAAATCTTTTGCAATAAAATAATTTAGAAATGTGAGAACTATCAACATTTTGTAGATGTACTATACTTTGTTCACGAAGTTAAGTATATTCTAGTAAAGCATGATATTATTTGAGTAAGTTGGAGCATATGTTTGCCAACTATAAACGGTGTAACTGCAAAGCAATTTGAAAAGCATCGTTAGTGAACAACTAATAAACTCTTGATGGACGTCAACACATCGTAACTATTGTCTGGGATTTCAACGAACTGAAAACAGCTCTGTTTATCGTTTCTCGCAGTTATTATTACAATTACAGAAGTGCATAACAGCAGAAACATAACAAACAAATTAAACTTCTTCCTGTGGTTCTTTTAATTAAATAAATGTTATAGTTTCTTTGTTCTCTACTTCATATGCAATTAGTAATGAAATTGCCAAAGAAAATATGTAAACGGAAACATAATGAATATAACTTAATAATACTTAAAAGTTTTATAAAATGTCACAAGGTTTTTATGTTAAGCAGATGTCTTCATTTTGACGCTACAAGTTCTTACCGTACAAACAACAGTTTTGTTTTGTTTTAGTTTTTGCTAAAATAGCGACAGATACTTTGTCGAAATTGTAAGTTTGTTTATCTAGAAGAGCATGATGTATGTTCGAAATTCATTAGATATTTATTCATAAAGTAATCACTTGAAGCTTACGTATAGAGTTTGGGATGTAATACATTGACTTCCGGGCAGCTTCTCGTTCGGCAGCGGTCATTTGTTGATGATATTTTATCGTCCGGTCGTGGGCGGTAGTCGGGATTATGATTGATGTCTCAGCACGAGACGAACGAAGCTCTGAGCTCTGGGCTCAACTGCTGGAGCCGAGTAGAAAAGAGCAATAAAGAGCGTGTGCGGTGGCTGATGGAAATGGTGTTGACCCTTTTATCTAGAGTAGAGGGAACAATCGATGCCGGTGCGTTTCACGGAGAACTCTCGATTATCCCCGCGCTAAAAGCGTCAGGTCTGCCGCGCGCTGACCGCTGAATGCAATTTACATTGATTCCGCATTTAATGAAAGTTTAAGTAACGTTTGTTTGGCCGTCGGTGGTGGAGCGACGGACCAGCGTTATCTAATAACGCAGATTACACAGTCGAGATCGCCAAGCACCAGAACCAACATTATTTAAACAGTCTTTCTACTACCCACCAATACACTATCAAACTCTAATTACAAAAATACTACAGACATTGTTCTACCAGCCATAGCAGCTACAGTAATTGAGATTAGATTCGTGATTATAATTCCGACATATTTAAAAATTATTTTGAAAATTGTATGACACTGATTAACAACCAATAGAAACATTGTATTTAGCATGGTTACAATGGTAACATAAAAATTTCTTGGGAATCTTTTATTACTTGACTTTACCTAAGCAAAAATGGGAATTTTTTCCTATCAGTTTGACATTTAAAAATAGTTTTTTATTGTCAATTTTATGCACTTGATTCAAGTTGCAATAGATATATTTTTCTATCATAACTTGAAAATTTTAAGCAAAGTATAAAACCTTAATTATTTTCATTGTTTGTGTTGATGTTACGAGTTTCTTACTGGATCAACCCATTGCATTTATTCATATTCAAGAAATTTTTTATCATGCTTTCCAACAACGTAATTTGCACTCGTGATCTGCTCTTGCAGATTTATTAAAACATCAATGGTCTAAGGACGTTATACGGGACAATTTAAAAGTTTATATTTGTCAAAGCTTTACGGAGGATTTAGTTACTTACTATCTACTGATTAGTAGTTTTTAGACTACTATATCAGTAAAAGTATAAACATATAATTTAGATACGTTTGAAAACCCAAAATATATAAAACCATGTATTGTTATATAATTCTTGAGATACTGTTTATACTTTCAAAACTATATATAAATATATATATATATATATATAGCACAGATAATGTTAGTATTTTTATATGTAGTCAGCATTCGTTTGTAAATCTTAGTGGAAAAGAGTTAATATCCTAATGGCTTCACCCTCAGTAATAACACAAATTGCGTGGCGGTCAGCGTTATTTAAATCCCCTCATTGTATTAGGTCGAGCGTCCGCCCAACCCATGTATGCGTTGGTGCAATTAAAGAAACGCTGCACTTTGCATTTCGGTGGTTGTTCCAGCAACTTCTCGACTTCCCCTTCCTGTCCTAATTAGAATGATCATTCGCATCCATGATTGAATGTAGCATTCTTGACCGACGCTGACATAGCACAAACATACGCACCCCGACTATTTATTTGTTTTCATATTCGTGGAAACCTCTCGGGAAATCACAGAGCTTGAGTTGGCGGCGGTGAAGCCTGTGGCGTCACGCGGTTCGATGAGTTATTGCTTACCTTGCGGTGCAGCCAATTAAAGAAGCACTCCTTCCTCAGTCTCTTACACGAAAATTCAAGAATTATTCCGTCACAACCGCTTAAGACTTTCTTCAATAAACCAGGATAAACTAAACCATAATACATAAAATTAATTATGCTAATTATATTAACTCTAACTTATGTTTGTATGTTAATTGCGAGATTAAGAAACTTGTGTATGTAGATGCAATTGACAATAAGAGAATGTATGGACTATCTAGGAATAAGAATTTGGTACGCGAACGAAAGACGAACTTGGATGAAAGTTATGTTATTTCTAAATGATACAAATCAAATTTAATAGTATATTACATAATAAGTCAGGAAAGTGATGCTTTACTTGACGAAGCGGTTGTTTGAAGTACGAAGCCGTCAGGCCGAGTATTTTAATTCGCTGAGTCAAGTAAAACACTTTCGTGACGTATTATGTATACTATTTTTTCTGAAATCGTTCATATTTATATTTTATCAATATAATTAATAATAAATATTTCAAAATGTTTAATTTTTTGGTAAGAATCACATTGGCAGCAAACTACATATCCAAGGTGATAACAAAAGATTTTGAAAACAACATCTTATGTGAAAAATCTATTGAACATATTTGTGTCAAAAGTAATATTGTTGAGAGAGAAGATTTCTTTATAATGTTGGCAAATAAAGATGAAAATGAGTATGAGGCGGTATTTTCAAGTACTCCTCCTGAAATCTAAAATCAAGCAACTGCGGCTGTTGAAAAAGGCAAGTCCAAAGACCGATATGATAAAGAATATGAAATTTTCATGGATTGGAAAAAGCAAAATTAAGTAAATAATTTGTTAGAAAATGTGCTACTTGCTTATTTTATTCACTGAATCTCCAAGTAATTTATCGATTGCAACAAATAATTTAGCTTCAAATTCGCCAGTGTCATGCATAAAATTTAGTAACTTAAGCAATTGTATATTTAGTATTAACGTTATTGATAAAAATAAATAAAAATCTTATGAAATTTTTTAGTTATTTAGTTTATTTACGAGTCAGGTAAAGTACTTTCCTGATTAGTCAAGAAAGTACTTTACCTGACTGTTTTGCAAATGTTTTGGTAAACGCTTACTTTCCATACTAAAATGCGTCAGGGAAGTAGGCATTTTCTTGACGATTTCAGAAAAAATATTTTAAAGTATATGTATGATAGCTGTATGCTTTGAATGTATAGACATTAGCTTATTATTGTGTCAAAGGTATTAAGACATAATAGATTAAGGTAGGAAGCAAAAAAGAAGTGTCGTTCTAAGAAATCAAGAATCCTTATATTGGATTCATGTCGTGCGACTCCAGAAACTCGAGTTTTCTCTCACGTAAACCTCAAACTTATATACTGTTTTTTTGCGAGTTTCTATATAAAATAAAATAAATTTAGCAGTAGTTCTACACAAAATTGCGAATAGATTCATGTTATCATTCTGCATTAAATTAATTATAAATTATATACATATTAATATCTAGTTGAAACTTGGGTAAATTTAAACTTTCTATAATACAGTCAAGTCAATATTGAATTAGTTCGTAGTAGCGTACGTCAGATGTTATCATTAATTTTACAAATATTATGATAAATGTATATTTGAGTCTACAACTTCTAAAGCAATTCAAGTTTATAAATCCTTGCAACGAACAACTACTACACTTTCTGAATTCAACAAATATCGCGTTGAAACTTTATTTACTTCTTCAACTTTTAGATCAATACTGCTTGCTACTAAATTTAAATTTAGGTAACTAGTTCACTAAAATTATTCCGATATTCAAATTAGAAGAACATTCACTCATACATTCAGTATACAAATATCTTAGTATAAACAATGCAGTCTGTGTTTCTGTTACACAGCTTTTTCTACTTTATTATCGCGTACTGGCACATATGCGTTTTGTAATGGCGATTGTGTGAGGGAGTGTACCTATCCATATGTAACAGTTCGCTTCAATCCATCACATGAAATGGCGGCACCCGCATTGCTACCAACTGCACGGGATTAAATGTTCTGGGAACAACGTATTTTTCAACCAATCCATATTTACCCATTATCTAATTTTTCAACAGACTTGATATAGTTTATAGATCTATTTTTGATCTAACTTAAATATTTATAACATATAAAATAATATTTAATTTGAAAAATGTTGGTGAAGCATAAATATATTTTTTTGTATTCCTGCTGAAATTTTTGCTGCGCCATATCTTCAAACTTACTAAAGATATTTTAATTTAGTTTACAACATTAAATTTGCCATTATTTTTGTATACTTACAAAATATAAATGAGTAAAAAATGTTGATCCAATCAGCAGTAAAGTATGTTTGAAAAATTCCTGCTTTGTAGCTGTACCTCCAAAACTATGATAGATATCTAAATTCTGTTTTCAGTGTTGGCTCTATCGCTATTAACTTAGTATTTTAGTGAAATTTCATTAAATTTTTTCGCCGGGTTTAAAGATGAGAATCAAAAAATCATTGCACGTCTAATAATTGTATAACCGTCAAATCTGAACCTATATCTACTCTAAATATAAATGTAATATGATAATAAGAACAAAAAACTTGCTTTTTAGCAGAGGTCGTTGTCATAGCAAAGTGTCAAACACTCCTGTCAAATAATATTAATAGAATAAATCAAAAGGTGGGAAAATGTCGTGCCGCTATGTAATAAATTATTAAAACCACACTAATATTATACTCGTATGGTTATGAGTTCTGGTAGAGGGGGTGTGAACTACCCCTCCTTAACTGACTATTTCCCCTAGACTTACACGTAATCAAATAGATACGTGACTGTAATGTAACGAAACTCATTAATAATTTGATTCACATAACTTTATTAGTTTTATTGATTTGCTCTAATATTTGATTTCTATAAATTATTTGTTCCATTGTAAAAGTAAATTGAATTGAAATTGTTGTACAAATAAAGGGATATAGATTCAAGGAAAAACTATTATATACGGTGATTTGAAATGAGGAATTATTCTACACTATATACATTTTTTTTATTTGTACGCGCAGTAGTAATATCACAATTTTTAAAATAAACTTTAAATAATTATCCAATTATATTCGTGCATTTCTAATCACGTGTGGAAAATTAACAATTCAAAACAAACGGTAACGATGTTATAATTGGTATTAAATGTCTTTAATTTCCCTGGTTCGATCCCGACAGCCGACAAACAATTTTCACCAATTTAAAAAATCTACCCCTGTGGCTCCTCCTCCACTAATATCTTTGGAGGCCGTGATTTGACGGCTGGTAACCGCACTTCACGCGAATAAAATATATCACTTACCGAGATCTGATTAGGCAGAGTGCCACACCCAGTGATGGGTAAAAGGCGTGATGATATATTTATTTATTTATTTTTATTTAATTTCCTCCTTCTTCGTAAATGACACTAAGTAATAAATTGTAAATAAAAGTAAGTAAAGATCTTTCCGGATCGCCCTGTATTTTTTCCGTCTTGCAGAAGTTAATGTAGCATTCACAACGATCCCTTTCACCATTTCAGTGTAAAAACCTTCGTCATAACTCGCGCTAAGTAACCCTGCAACACCTACGAGTGCATTTGGCGGAGTTGCAGCCTCATTAGCACCGGAGCTCGGCGCCCGGAGCCGGTCCGTCACCCGGACCAGTTACTGCCCCGGACTCTTCCAGATATGTTATCGGTAATGTGACACAACGCGAAAAGGGCACTTCTTTTTGTCCGACTCTGCTTTAAAACTGAGGAAATCAAAGTCAGCAGAAAGTAAGAGAAACGGCTGAACGGCGGTGAGGTGCGGGGGGAACCCGCATGAAACGTGCAGGAAGCGCCCAGGACCGAACTAAGACTAAGATATTTTTTCTAAAATATCTTAAGAGATTTTTTCACGTATATGTAGGAACTAATAGATAAATTAATAAATAAATATATCATCACGCCTTTTACCCATTACTAGGTCTGGCAGTCTGCCTCAGCAGATCTCGGTAAGTGATATATTTTTTTCGCGTGAAATGTGGTTACCAGCCGTCAAATCACGACCCTCAAAGATATTAGTAGAGAGGGAGCCACAGGGGTAGATTTAAATTGGTGAAAATTGTTTGTCGGCTGTGGAGATCGAACCAGGGTTCTCAAGATCCACAGGCCGACTCGATACCACTGAGCCACCTACCCCATAATAATAATAAAAGAATCACGAATTTGAAATGAAGGCTATTCTAATGATTGTTTTCTAGTGAAATTAATAAGTGTTAAATTTTTACCAATAAAATAAATGTTGTTAAAGATAGAAAATGACAAATTCTCGTTGGGGAACTGCTTCTACACAGTCAATGAAAAATAGATATACGTTCCATGTTTTAAATTTGATCGTGTTGTAATTTACTCCATGTAATACTAATGCAAAAAAATATACAGCCTATCGTTTAATAAATTAATATATCATTCGATCTGAAGCTTGTCAATCATTTTCTGAATGTTGGAGCAATACTTAATACTTTTAAAAATACGAATGGAAAAATAGTTCATAAAATCAATGTAGTGATCTTATTCAAATATATCAATTAGTATTCATTATAACAACAAAGACAAAATTAATTGTCATCCATATACTTGGTGAAACTAGGTTTGATAAAATATAAACTAAACACTTGGCTAAGTCTCACAAAATTCAGCCGGCAAGTCACCTTATGAGGGCATCGTCAGAGGCTGGCCAGCGCGTCTATGGTTACTAACTGTGCTGGCCAGCCTCTGACGATGTCCGTCAATACGGTGGTGTGAATAGCGATATGGAATTCAAATCCGGAGATCCCGAGTTCGAATCGCACTCAAGCTAAAAATTATATAAACTATCACACTGCGGCTCGGTGAGTGCGGACCCTGTACTGTAATTGGGATTAAATTCCTGTTGTACAGTGTAACATAAATAAATAAATAAATAAATAAATAATGTGACTTGGAGGCTGAATTTTGTGAGACTTAGCCAAGTGTTTAGTTTATATTTTATAGTATTCATTATATCCTTTTCCTAAATTTTTTCGTGATTCACTTAAAAATCGGTATTTATAAAATGCTACTAAACTTTACAAAATACAGATCTTGTTGTGCAGACATTACACTAAAATTATCATGTATATCATTTTGAAAATTATATCGATAATACTGTAATTGTGATAATATCTTGTGTACAATTTGGCGCTAACTCTCCTGAATGCTGCCCTGTATGAATTGTTGGTAGGCGAGGGCGCATTGGTAGGAATCAATTCACGAATTCATTACCAACGCCAAACGGAGCAGAGTGGAACTACGCTGGGAAGATTCACACCTTGGCACACTGCTTCGACGCTACAGACGTCGTCTCCGATGATGCATGTCTGAGCACCAACACGGCCGGTAATCAGGGAAATTTGTCTCTATATCGCTAGTGATTTTTCTCCACGTTATAGTGAACTATTGCTTCGAGTTTCTGGTGCATTTCTACCTGCAACTTTTCTTCATACTGCACATGTAACAAATTATTTTCTTCGTAATTAACTTGCTAGAAATTTGTCGCGATATTTCAGAGGATTCTTCTGATTTATCGCCACATAAAATATACTAAAAATATGATCTAGTGCAAACAGAAATATGCTATAACTCGTTCGGCAAAATATGGGTGACCATTATAATACTCGGCCAATTTTAGTACTTCACATTGTTATAATATGTACTGGTATTTTAGAATACGTAACTAAATTGTTCACTATTTTTATTTGTCACATTCTCAAGATAATTTAGAAATAATCTAAATTTTAATTCAATCTACTTTGACCTATTTTCAATCAATCATAATGCGGAACATATGCAAATTTTATCAATAAGCTCTGTTTTATATTGAAAATTTACCACATATATATAGGAATCAAAAGAAATACGAATTTGTTTGAAAATTAACTAATGAAATAAAAGCCATTTTGAAAATTTTGCGCTAGTAATATTATTTTACTGTAATTAAATATTTTTGGTACCAATAAATTAAATGCTATTTTCATAACCGTCAATTGAAAAAAATCTATCGAAATGAAAATTCTTGATGGGGAATTATTTCTACAGAAGACATTTTTGCTTTTTAAATTCTCACGTAAACTATAATTCGTAATATGATAATATTTTGGCGTGAATTTAAATTCGTTGTTACGGACATAGGAAATACAGCTCGCGCTGTGCACTCGCTATATTTTCATTTTTATAACAAATACTGATTCATGTCAAAATTATCGGCAATTATCATGTTACCTGTTATATTAGTTATTTAAAAATTCCCCTACTAGGGTCAAAGGCTGTCAAATTAACACAAAATTATTTTATTTTTGTTTTTTATACTGGCAGCTTGACACAATATTATTTAATTTTATTCGTCTCGAGAAATTATCTTACAAAATAGCATGTGACATTCCTATTTTTATTTTGAAGAACTAATTTTTTTTGCTTAAAGAAAAACGCTAAAGCAAGCTAATATTAGGTAAAATCTGCGAATTTCAGGTTTTACCATGCAGTTTGAGATATTAAATTATAGCACTATATTTTTTGGTGGCAGCGCAAATTAATAAAGAAGTAATATCTGATGTGATCTTCAGTGATACTATCTGGATTGTTTAGTTACCCAGGAATGGAGAAAAAGACGTAATGGAACAGATTGTAAGTAGTTAATTCGGAAATAATAAATATTTAGGTGTGTAGGTAACAATGTGTGAAGCTTCGCTCAGCATTAGACAATTTCACGCCTTTGGCAATCCGCTAAGGAGGTTCTCAGTCGAATTTAGCATCTCGCATCGCGTCTAGCGATCAAAGCGACGCTGCAGACGTACATATCTTACTCGTACATATCTAAGTATGTACGGTGGGTATATCAAGCAAGACTGAGGCAGACAGCGAACATAACAAAGACTCGTGCCGATGCCAAAGTCTTTAATCACCCGGCACTGTCAGATCCGCTACCGAGGTACGTGAACCTGCGCACGTGCTTCAATTCGCCTCCTTGCGCACTCGCACTCCCGCTTCATTAGTAGAGATAATAGATGCTGTTTGTGTTCGCCATTAAAGTTTTGATTAGAATAAACCGCGCGTGTTATTTGAAAGATGTACGTTTACTGCTGGAGTGAAATGTTCTGTGTATTCTACCTGAATAGATTCAATTGCACTGTTTCTAGTATTATGCTTGCCAGAACTTTATTTTACAGAAAGAAAAAACTACAATCTCCAATATTTACAACATTCCTTTTACATTTATTCATTAATTTACTTCATCATTCCTTTCATACTACTCGTAGCTTGTCTCAAATTTCGTTTACGCAAAAAACCTTCAATCATATCTATCCAATTATTTCTCTTCTTCTTCGTCTTACATAGTTGCTACTTTTCAATACTTTTTCATCTATATGATCGAAATTTATAATTCCTGTAATATAATTTTTCTTCCTTATAATGCAAATCTTCAAAACAAATTTGGCAAAATGACAAACTATATAATCTAAATGGAGCATTAATTATTTATAGTAATATAATATAAATTGAGTGCAGCATTGATCGTTTAACATAAAAATGAACAAAAGAAAAATACTAGCAGAATTCGCAAATGAAATAAAAAAATATAACAAGTAAATAAACATTCGCTATCGCAGAGTCTCGGCGAGTATTAAGAGGTCGGATTACAGGCATCTGCCCTGCAATGCTTTCCAATAACTGCGATTGCTTTCGGCAATTTGAAAATTGAAATTTTATGATTGAAGTTTGTCCGAAGCAATAAATTTTGTAAACGCGGTTGGCGGCGGCGCGGCGCCGTGATAGAGGAGGCAGTTCGTTTGATAAAATAATGAAATTTGGCGCCCTGTTTGTTGAACCATTTAGAAATGAAGCCTGATACGATTAAACGTTTGTTATATGCTCATAAATTTTCATTGCTGTTTCAAAATCAACGTGTAAAATTTTATAACTAGGTTAACACTATGCGGAATGTAATTTATAGTGTTTATATCTACGTGGTTATCGGTGCTGGGCTAACTTTGACTTTCCCGTTCATGGACTCGCTGCGAATACAAATTTGCACGGGTCGTTTGCACTTTTAAGGAGATTTACCTTGCAAACTTAATTTTCAACAAAAAAAATAGAATTAACTATAAAATATATCGCGATTTTCATTTTAATTTCAAAAAGATTATTGAAACTACCAGATTGTGTTTGAATTAGCTATGTTCCTAAATCAATTAGTTTGTTCAGTCTAGTTATTTCGTGGTTTTAACTGAACTAATATAAGAGGCAAATGGAACATAATTGTGATAATAACAAATTAAGTATAATTAGATCGAAATTGAAAATATTTACAACAAAGTCATTAACAAGGTTGTATTTATTCGTTATCTAACATCTAAATTATTCCAGAAAATTTATTTTACACTTTTAGATCAATTTAACCTTGTCCGCAATAATAATAATATAATAATAATGATTAAATAAAAGAAATTAATCCCAATTACATTTCAGGATGTCTATATTCGTAATGTTCTTCTTGTTGAAATTATTTAGAATAAGTTTTTAAAAGTAGTATAAATATAAAATTAAAAATGATTTGAGTACAAGTGGAACATAAATCAGGCTTAAAAACCTTTTTGTAAATATTCCAATTTCAATTAAAATATTTGGGTCACGTGTGTATACATAAACCGATATTTCATCGCTGCTTTTATTCTTGTGTATCAACCCACCTCTGAGCTTTCAACATTGCTTTTAGCTTTGTTTATATTAGTAATAAAATCACCACGACGTAAAAAGAAATATTGTGTGAAACGCTTGCACTTGGCAGTTTATTATTTCTCTCTTCATTTGAACGTAAATAATTGTTATCAAAATGAACAAATCTATTCTTATTGTTTCCGCAATAAGTTTTGCATTCTGCTGCAGTAATGAATGAATAATTTATCTCCAACGACATGTAGTTAGCTCAGAGCTCATAATAGTTACACTCGCCGCATACATTCGTCACGGCGTCCGTTAATGACATTAATGAACATGCACAACACAAACACAGATTCACATAATTATTTCCATGGCTGCATGTGTGCGTTGTGCACTTCAGTGTTACATGTTACATGGTTATATGGTACAGTTGCAGCTTCACCGCTCATGTCTCGCACAAGTGAACTGCAGCCGAGACAAACTTTATATTATCTACCTAAGTGAGAGCTTATATCTACCAAAAACAACTTGCTGCTGTAGCCAAAAGACACTAGTTTCAGAAAAAATAAACATCAACAAAATATATAACTATCAAACCATACTTAATTCTGATAATTAATATCCTTAAATTTTAATTTTTTATAGCTTAAATTATACAAAAAAAAAACGTAATAAACTTTGTGATCAATAAATGTCAAATCGATATCGGATGTATTGTAGATCCCTGAATCAATAAGACGCAAGTAAACTGAATTTATAATGAAGAAACCTAAAATAGTTAAGTTTGTATTAAAATTAGTAATGATTTCAAAGTAAAGTAAAAGATGCAAACTCAGAAATAACAAACTTTGATATTTCTGCTTCGCGTGTTCTAACTACTCGACTTCTGGTCAATCAGAAGGCAGCATTTTTACGTACCTTAAGAGATGGTCGTTTGATGTTCTAGTAATCGGTGTTCAATATTATCAATTGTTATCTGAAAGATCTGAGCGTCTATAGTTTGGCACTACATAAAAATGGGTCGCAAAGTTATACAATTCTGAGAAATAAATTGCAAAAATCCAACAAAAAAACTATCAAATGTTATGCAATTGACAGATTTGTGCAGAAGAGATGTCAAAGTTAATCGAAAGATGTTGAAGTTCTATCATATTGTCCGGCAGTAAGGTAGTGTGGATAGCGTTACGGAATTCAAAATTAAAAATTATATGAACTACCACACTGCGGTTCGGTGAGTCCGGACTCTGTACTTCGCTGTACTCCAACTGCGTTACCTCTTAAATTACTGCATTATAAATATAGATATACTGTCCTTAACATATAATAGAACTAAAAACTATAAATACTTTGCCATATTCTAACTATCATTAACATTATTTATTAATTGAAATCAAGATGAAAATTTGATTAAACTTTGAAATGACGACAATCTTTTAACCATTTCTATTTTCGTCCTTGTCTCTCCAGCAGTCCTCGCGGAATACACTACTATATATTTTCACTGATAAGAGATAAAATATATAATAACGCGGTATTGTATGCGGTTGTACGTTGAGAGTACCAATGAGTTTCGCTTTGTTAAGCATTTGTGTATTGTGTTTTTGTAGTTAGTGTTAGGATAATGTAGCCGCAATGAATTAAATTTGATGGTGACCTTAGCTTTATGCTTTACGACTTTACGAGGGATGAAGAGAATACTCCACAGATATAGCAGCATTTTATTCCACGCGTTATCCAAATTTCATCTTGAACGTTTCCAAATTAATTTACAGAACAATGCTTCAAATAAAAGTGTTAGGAAATGTAGTTTTTCGCGTATTTTATTTAAAACATCTATAGTTCTAACTATAAGCATATATATCTTGAAATAATAGGTTTTAGAGTTTTTTACAAAATACAATTAGATTGTAAAATGGTATTGGAAACTAAATTATTGTCAATAACTTTAACAGTATTGGCAAGTTGAAGCAAGAAATCACTAGCGGGTAAAAATAGTAATAACTAGAATTTAGGCGTTTTCGATACAAATTGGGCGCCAGACTGTATGAGCATAGGCGAGTGAACCTCTTCTTGATCGCTGATGCGGCGACGAAGGACGGGAAATATATGCAAAGTAAGACGAATCCAGATGCCGATTGGTTATTGGTTATATAGCGTCTATTTGAAGTTCCGTTGATTTATGACCGACGTCTATGTATATGTGATGTACGATTATATATCGATCTGCTGGTATGAGACCAGGGATGACCAAATACATCACAATACAAATTTATAGCCATCATTGGTACCACATTCTCAAGAAGTTGAGTTGACCCTATCAGATAACTCAACTGACAGATAACTGAAATCCAAATTTAACTTACAATTTCTTAACTGAAGGCAAGATGCCAGATTTTAAATTCTAGCAAGCGGATCAAGCAAATAATATTTTTTAACAAAACTTTTTAAAATTACAATTAATGACATTTACTAAGTATTATTTATTAAAGATCCCAAAATGGTGATTGTTCAAAAGTCCCAGTTGAAATTTATGAATAAAATAATAATCTCATAAGGGAATAACAATGCCAGATTTCTGCAGCAAATAAATAAATTATTTCTATTTAATATTTATTTCTGTGCGGTCCGATGCAACTTCTGGAATAGACATGTTGATGTGCAACCCTGGTACCCAACAAATCCTTACATTTAAACCATCACAAAGCACTTTGAACCTCGAGATCTCCACCCCCGCATGTCGAGTGGTCGGACTGTGATATGGATAAATAGGTTATCGGTGAGAAATCGATGACAAATGACGGGGAAACGAATCCATCACGGCGAATGCTGCGATCTTCTCAGAGCAGAACTCGGTGAACTCAGTAGCCGGCCGAATACAAATGGTTACTGCCGTAGGCGACACGATGCACTGGAGCAACCGACACTACAGTAAAGGCATCAAACTGAAAATGTGATGCATGAGCTTAGAATGTGATTAGGTTGAAGGCAGGTAACTTATTTTAAATATCTGTCGTTAATAAAGGATACTTCAGGCAGTAAAGGCATTTTAAAATGATTTTAGATATATTTCCGTGATCATTTCAGTCATGCAAGTAAATGGTGCAAGAAATGTTAACAAAAATTTGAAACTTCATTTCAGATTTCAATAGAAGCAGAAAGCAATTTTCAAAAAAGTTAATTTGTTTTAAATGAATGTGTATTCAAGTAGTTTCGGACACGGGAAATTCACTCGTTCAAACCGCATATCAATAGCTTGCTTGGTTTTTGAGTTATAGCCCCTAGAAGATTTGCTGTTTTCAAACAATTTTCAAAATCAGATTTTCAACTTTCCCGAGGCTATAACTCAAAAACTAAGCAAGATATTGAGATGCGGTCTGAAAGGTTGAATTCCCCGTGTTTCAATTGACCTTTAAGCAAGTTATTAGCAATTTTTATTTTTTTGAAAAATTTTCGGCAATTTTTTTCCTCGTATAGTTTTTGACCATTATCTCAAAAACTATAAGACTTATGGACATAAACATTACACCATTGGATTCAGCACGTCGAAATACATATGTATGTAAAATTTCGTTACATTATTCGTACGAGAAATAGTTTTAGAGCAATTTGTTTAAAAATCATAAAAATCCCAAGGGGTACCCCTTGGAAAATAATTAAAAAAATTCAAAAAAGTTAATTTGCTTTAAATGAGCTAAAATTTGTATACAAGTAGTTTCGGACCCGGGGAATTCACTCGTTCAAACCGCATATCAATAGCTTGCTTAGTTATAGCCCCTAGAAGATTTGCTATTTTCAAACAATTTTCAAAATCAGATTGTCCCCGTGTTTCAATTGTCCTCTAGGCAAGTTTTTAGCGATTTTTATTTTTTTGTACAATTTGTACATAACTACCTCTTCTGACAAAATGTTATACTTCATCATTAATATGATACTATTTATAGTAAATACACACTGAGTCGTATCACATTTACTACTAAGTTTGTTAAGGTTCAAACAAGTTACATAATGGAAGTGATTCATAAATAAAATTTGCATAGTATTTATGTAAAAATAATCGTTTTTTAGGTTTCTATTGCGACATAAATATCACAATATCAAGGGGAGTACCGCCATTCGATACAGCGCGACTATTTAAAAAACAACTCGTGTCTTGGGTGGGAGAGCGTGCAGAGCTTTTTGTTTAGCAGTTCTACAGCTGTGCGTAAAATCGTGATACTCCTATAGATCTAGTGGTGCATTTCCCGCTCCTCGGTTTGTTCTTTCACCGTACGCATTTATGTTGTTTATCTCATTATTTTGTGTTTTGTATCGACGCATTATTATCAAAAATTTGACCTGAATTGATGAGCACGTGGGTATTGTTTTCACTGCTTTTATTGAGAGCATTGTTTGCCTAAAATTTATATTCTAGGCTTTTCTTTCTTACAATGATGTGAATGGTAAAAAGCCACAAAGGTATAATACACACATTCCAATATTTTGTTCATCTTTTCAAGAAGATTTATGTATGCATTTTGTTATCGTTTTGGAAGCTGTTGATGAGCTTTTGATATTATTTGAGCCAGAGCTAGAAAATTGTCAGTGTACAAGTACTTAAGTATTAAGTCAAGTATTACGTATCACAAAAATTATGAGAATTTTTCACATACTTTTCAAATCAATTTTTTTGTAAATTAATTAAAACATGAGAATTTTGAACATATTTTCATATCTCGTTTGATTTTTGAGTTGTAGCCTGAGAAAAGTTCCAAATCTGCAAAATTCAACATTTTCGAAGTGTGTATCTTAAAAACTAAACAAGATACGGCTTTGAATTCCTTGAATTAAAATTGAGTTATAAACAAATTTGTAGCAAATGTTTTGAAATTAAAGTACTTTAGACTATTTTCTCTAAAATACTTTCTCGTACGAATATTGTAACGAAAATTCACATAAATAGGTATTTTAATTCGTTGAATACAATGGTATAGTAATTTAGTATATAAGCCTTTCATTTTTTTAGATAATGGCCAAAAACTGTTTCATGTGAAAATTTTGGAGAAATTTTTCTAAAAAATTAAAATGACCATATATTTATAACTTAATTAACACGGGATATTCAATGCCGTTGACCGCATTATCATATCTGGCTTAATTTTTAAGGTATAGTTTCGAGAAAAGTTCAAAATATAATGGAAAAAAATCAAGTGTTTAGAAATTAAAAAAAAATTAAATATATACTAACAAATTGTATAGGTTACAAAAATGCGAGACTCTCACGAGATTCACGCACTCGCAGTTCTTACGCCGATCTCGTCTCTATTTTTTTATTCTAATATCGTTCTCATTCTCGTTTCTCACTTCTGTCAAGTGACAGATTTGTATTATCTCCATAAATTTAAGAATTCTGTATACCTTGAAACTGGTTGTTCTTATTACTTATTGCAGATATCCGAGATATCGAGCGATTAAATAAAATAACATCAAATCGTTCCATGAAACCCAAAGATAGATATAATGGACATGTCTGAGCTTATCACAATCAATAATTTGAACCAATTACATTTATTTTAATAAAAAATTCCTTCTAAATTGAACAATCGATAACTTGTTTCGTTGACAATTATGACAGATAATAATGTGATTAATTTCGGACAGACTTTTTTCATGGCACGATTTATTAACACCTTATATCTTGCTACTAAATTCGTAGTAATATAATTTTACATCAAATAAACAAATATATTACTTGGAAAGATTTGCTATAGCATAATGCCACTTTTAGAAATGGGTAGAGTGGCGTGATGACATATTTTATTTACTACATCGTATCTGGTCTAATCTGTCGTAAGAAAAACTAACCCATTTTGGGGTCCGTTAGTAGGTCATTATAGAACTAAATTGTGCGTTGACAGTGAATAAGGATTTACGAGAGAGGCAAAGTGCAGGAGAGACAAGAGAACGAAGACTTGATGTTAAATTACGTATATCAATCACTTGTTTATTCCCAGGTCCAGATCCAAGGTGGCCGAACATGCAACTGCTTTCTCGGTTCTGTTAAGACTCTTGTCCGTTTCATTTGTTTGAGATTTTTTTGTTTCCTTAGAACCATGATAAAGTTTTAGTTTAGTGAGAGGAGAACTTTATTTACTTTATAAAAAGAGCTAGTAAGAAAGCTCTTCCAAGAAGATATAATTATTATGTGACATTATGTGACTTATTACTAGCAAAGTATAAACAACTTATAACAATTGTACTTTTACTATTTCTTACAATTACTCTAAATAATAATTAGTCAATGCATCTTATGTAAATTCAATTTATACCATTGTTCATATTTTGTTTGTAGATAGATTCAACATTTTAATAATAATTTTTAATGTCCATGTTAATAAATTGGTTCATTGGACATGACCCAGGTATGTTATCAATCAATCAATTCTATTGTACTCAAAATAAATTGTTGAAATTAATAGTCGTCATTGATGTGTTTAATTCTTTTGTTCGTCGATCCTCCACCATTTAATCTAATTGAAAATTAATCACTAGATCACTGATTAGTGACAGTATAACAAAAATAAACTTAAATGAGGATAACTAGCCACCCTGAAGTGTTTAGACTCTACGAATATTATTTAAACAACTGAACAAGAACACGACTACAAACACCGGGAAACTTGCTACATTGTCAAGATTAAAACAACATGATTTCCACTGTTACAAAATTATGTAAACTTTAGTAGAATTAAAATAAAAAGAAATGAAAATAATCTATTATTATATCCATGGTTATATTTAATACAAGAAACGCTGAAACTAATTTACAATCGATTACAATGCAATCAATATTTAGGTAGCTCCATAGCCGACAAACAATTTTCATCACATTAAAGCTACCCCTATAGCTCGTCTTCCACTAACATCTTTCCGGGCCGTGGTATGACGGCTGGTAACTACACTTTACTCAAAGAAATATATAACTTATCGAGATCTGCTACGGTAGAGGGCCATGTCCAATAATGGGTAAAAGGCGTGATGATTTAATTTACAATTACTCAATTTAACAACAAACAAAAATCAGCTTGCATTATCTTTAATGTAGAAATAACTCAAAACTAAATAAATCGTAACAACGTGAATGTATCTTGTTACAATTGAACAATTACCGCTGCAGGCGAGAATGGTGTATTGTAATAGAGATTAATTTCCTATTGTGCAAAGTGCCATGAATAAATAAAGTTATGAATTGTGTAATATATAAAGAGAACAAAATGCGAAGTGCATTTTGGAATTCAAGACGCATCCAGTTCGACGGATCTCTTCCTCGCAGAGATTCTTTGACAAGAATTGTATTGAAGACAGACAAGTCAATAAAACAGCGTCGTTGCTATTGCCGTTGGTTTTGAATTCGTTCGCACATTGTGCGTTGCTGTATGCAGAGAAGATGGGCAAACACCACTCTGTCAATTCCCTGCGCAAGTTTGTTGTCGCGCCCAACATACGATATAAACTTTTCAATAACATCCTTGTTGTGATTTGTACGTGTTTCGTGAATTTTAGAAAAGAAAAGTGATAACTTGGGAACTTGACGAATTGCGGAAATTGAAAAACACGTGAATGTGGCAAAAATGCTTCAAAAGAGAAACAATAATAATTGCCTAACTTTTGATGTTTTCATTCACAAGTGGTGGAAATATCTTTCTTTTCTATGCTCTGTGAAATGTGAATTTTTTTTTCGTGACTGCTGAATCATCACTCCACATCTCAATTCTTTGCTTTGCTTTGCATCCTTTTAAAATTGTCCTACCACCAACAACCTTTGAATACATAATATAATGTATCTTTTTATAAAACTAATAAATTAATTAATAATACAAATACTATGAAGGTAGAAATAAAACTTTGTATGCGGCACTGGATTCACTGGATTATGGATGCTCTCTTCACAAACTATGAAGCTCGCCCGTAAAAATTAGTTTACTGGGCACGTAAATAACTATTAACATAATTTTGTTAATGGATATTACAAATATTGTTGTAATAATTAAATGATTTTGATATTAATTTTATGTAATATCACTTCTAATGTGTAACAAAGCGATATGTTCTTTTGACTAAAATATGTAGTTTATAAATAATTATGTAGCTTTTTAAAGATATGCCCGCAAGCAAAACAAGAAAATTCTTTAATATAAAATTAAAGTAATTTTCCGTTCTTCGAACAAACCTCAAAAGAAAAGCGTATTTTCTAACAACGTTGACGGCATCTAATCAAATTTTCGTGATGGTAAACATAAGATCAAAAAAACCGTTTTAAAAATTCAACTGCTTTCCTCTTGGTTTCCTTAAAAATAACATTAATTTTCGTAACAATTTCAACGTCGAATTTTAAATTTTAAATTCATAAACAGAACACATAAAGGGTTTTAATAGTGTGCTAACAGAAAAATACCCACCTTTTTTTTCAAATACACATATTTCTAAATTATTTTCCAAACAACTGTTTCAAATAAAATTTATTAGCAAACAATTTATTAACTAGTTGTTTCTCTAAAATATTTTATAAATGTTTGACAGTTAAAAATAACCTAAAAGAAAATCAATATTTAGCCGAAATATTGTTTGTAAATATAATACCCCAGGCACCGTTGTACAATGTATAACTTATATAATTCTGGTTTAAGCTGAGTTCTTTCGGTAAATCCTATTTAAAATGACATTTTAAAATTGATTTCGCTTGCTGAATACCAAAATTAAACTTCTCTCTCATACAATACGTTTCACTTTGCTCGTACAATTAAAATAGGCTTTAAGAATAATTAGTATGTTTCGTTTATACTTTTGTAATTAATTAAATGTGCTTGAAATAACTGCACATGTTAAAGAAATAAATTTTTGCTTGAATGACAGATTTGTTAGGAATAATAGCAACTACTCGTATTATGAGAATGCTAAAAATAATTGGCAATTATTATTGAAAACTCTTTGAGTATTTATATATATATATATATATATATATATATATATATATATATATATATATATATATATAACAATAGTAATAATGGTCTTCAAATATTTGATTAAGTATTTTTGTTTGAAAAAAACACGCTGACTACTGAAAAAAATATTAAATATTATCCGGAAGCTTTGAACATGCGGGCATAAAAATAAAAACAAACAAGCTGTGATAAAATAAAATCGCAAATCGCCAGAAGCACAATAAAAAATTACGTACAACTTTAGTACGCAAATTTTCCGCAAACTTCCGGCCAGCGGCTAACAAATGATGCACAATTCTTCCATAAATTCAGTAATTAGCATAAATAACAAAGTACTCTAAAGCCACAAGAACAGAAATATAGATTTACAAGGCATTAGCCGTTAGCCTCGCTAGTAAAAACGTACAAATTTGGCGGAAGTTGTGTGTAGGGGTTTCGGAGTTGTAATACTCGCGATTTGTGCCTACCAACCTTCTCTACACTTTGGCTCAACAGAGCCGTACTCTCTCCATTTCAACCAGAATTTATTTACAACATTTTCACAATTTTTTATCAAGTACGAAGCTTTGTACCAAACCCATATGAAGTTGCAAAAAAATTAATTATTTTTTGACAGCTACAATTTGTTTGATATGTTGTTTCAATTTTTAAAAACAATTCTTATAAAACTTTCTATTCAATTATTTCGGATACAAAACTTGCAAAATACAATGTAATTACTGCCTTAGATTAGTTACTTTTACGCAAGGAAAAACTGTTCTCCCATGAAATACTCATATCAAGAATAAGTAATTCCTGGCGTCTCCACCAAAAAGTTAAGTTATATATTTTCTTTAGTGGTATCGAGTTGACCTGTGGAATTAAGAACCCTAGTTCGGTTCCCACAGCCGACAAAAATATTAAATGTATCTCTGTGGCTTCCCCTCCTCTAACATCTAGGGAAGGGAGGGTGATTTGACGGCTGGTGAACGCACTTCACGTAAAGAAATATATCAATTACCAAGAACTGATACAGCAGAGTGCCACACCTAGTAATGGGTAAAAGGCGCTATGGTGTATATATTCTAGTCAGCCTTAAATTATATTCATTTGTAGGTTAAAAATTAATGCAGTTGCACATCTTACTAGATGGTATATATTACTGTTCAAAGACTTTTGATAACAATGGGGAAACGAACCCGGGTTTTAATTCAACAGGTCGAAAATAGTATAAAGTAAAGGGAAGATAGTGGTGTCAATGATCCTTACAAAGTTCCAATAATTCAAGTAGCTAAGTTAGGTTTTCTTAAAGGATCCTAACGTAAGAAATAAACTTCTTCACCCACGACATTGTAAAATCCAAACCTGACCCCGGTTGTAGTAACAATAGTCGTACGTACGTGAGTCCGGGTCGCTTGGCGGCGGTCACGCTCCGGTCACAGTGGCGCGCATGCGTCCTGCACAGGGATAAAATGTTAATCCTGCCCGGCGTGGTCAGAACACCTGGTTAATACAGCCGGTTAAATTTACCGTCGCCGTGGGGCCGATTGCGATGAAGCATGGCCGGCGCCATGGAAATTTCGCAATTGCTATAAATTGATACAAACTCACACATTGTTGTCGTTTTTGTTGGTTTTTTACTGAACAAAAGTTACCACTTCCTAGTTCATATATTTGCTCGTCCGGTGTCGTTGCAAACGAGATTACGTTTCCGATATACTATTGCATTGTACCATTATTTGCTTTGTATTCATACATTGTACGGTCAGACTTTTCTTTAATAGCTCCGTGTTTTGAGTTGAAATTATATTTTTTAACAAACGAAAAGAATTTTGTTTGTAATTACCTAGTACGTGGAGTAATTTTTAGTTTCACAATTAATTTCGTTCATGAATAAAACTGATATTATTCTGGAATATATTGCGGACAGCTCATTTTTCACTACAGTAATTGCTTATAAAAATTATATACTTAACTAGAAAATAACTTGCTCTAATTTAAATTAATGATTAATTTTATAGATATATTAAAATTTAATTTAAAGCGTACACGCTATGGCCCATCAAATGATGTACCACAAACTCTTAAAACATTCATTTAATATTTATTCATTCTGTAATTAATTTTCACCAAACATTTATAATTCCTTTCATACAATCTCATCTCAGCTTTCATTCACAGAACATACTTTTGATCATATTTCATTTGACATACGTTTCACATGATAAGAATGTCGATTAAAAGTGATTAACTAACTACAGATAATTAATCTAATAATACAAACTTGGTTGTTTTAAAATTCGCTTTTATTTGTATGACAAACATTTCGTCCTTTTTGACATTTCCAGATAATTGATTGTATAAGATATCCGAAAGGTCTAAACGTTTGTCACATTTATAAATACTAATTATAAGACAATTGTTGATTATGTTTTATCAAGTGCCGACTACGAACTCTGTTATATATAATAAGTATTGATAATTAACCAATAAATAATTAGTATATTATTGTAATAAGAGTATATGAAGATAGAGTATATCCAGTAGAAAAGGCTCCATTATTCAAAGAATGTACGTAAGTATTGCAGCAAAGTTAAAAAGTTAAAAATACCTCTACCTCGAAGATAACAAAGCATATTCACAAAACGTGTATAGAATTTTGATGTGAGAAACTACGTGCGTCATTAAATAACTTGTTCACGACGTTAACTGTGGCTTTTAACCAGCACATTCTTATTCAAGTACCGGCGATAGTTAAAAATTTACCCGCGCTTCTACAGCGAACGGTGACGTAGGTCTTACAAAGCTCAAGATAGTTTCATTGATTTTAAATCTCTGGAACCGTGACCTGCCACCCGGGCAGCCGGTGCATCGCTGCCATCGCCCAAGTTCACATTTAAACTGATAGAGACCAGAGAATTATTTTGTGATGTCGTATATTTTCCATTTTCAAATGATTATCAACTTGTATAAGGGAAAGTATACATGTGGATGGTGTACCGGGATAGAAATATTTAGCAACGATTAATTGCAAGGTGTATATAATAATTTTTTAAGGGTTTGTGATACTTCTTTTGAATTACATATCTGAAAGTCGAAGTGCAATTAACTTGCATTTGAGTAAATATCAAAAGGTCACAACTTGTATAGGAGAAATTATACATGTGGATGGTGTACCGGGATAGAAATATTTAGCAACAATTAATTACAAGGTGTATGTAATGATTTTTTAAAGGTTTATGCTACTTCTTTTGAATTACATATCTGAAAGTCGAAGTGCAATTAACTTGCATTTGAGTAAATATCAAAAGGTCACAACTTGTATAAGGGAAATTATACATGTGGATGGTGTCCTGGGATAGAAATATTTAGCAACGATTAATTGCAAGGTGTATGTAATGATTTTTTAAGGGTTTGTGTTACTTCTTTTGAATTACATATCTGAAAGAGGAAGTGCAATTAACTTGCATTTGTGTAAATATCAAAAGGTAGCAGAAAGCTTATGTTCATCAATGTGAGACTGATTCACAAGAGTGACCTGGATGTACACACAATACACATGTACAAATAGAGTCGCTGCAGTACAGCCTTAACACTTCCGGTATCGAGACGTAGTCATTGGCTGCCATTCAAACATCATTGCCAATTATTTACTGCCCTCCAGTCATTGCCGGAAATTGGAATGCATTTATACTCAATAAATCCTAGTCCGCTGTAGCCGCAATACTTGGGTTTATTACTACCTCATTTATACAAAAAGAAACATACTCCAATTATAAATGGAATTTAATTAAGCGCCACTCTTGAAAACCTACTGTGGGCGATACAAACATATCGTTCGTCGCTCGCAGCGAAGCGACGTCAGTTGCTGGTCAGTTTCAGTTTGTTGAGATGCATGAATGAAGTGAACCCAATTATTTATTTTCATCAGTTGAAAACAGCAAACGTGCTGCTTCATTCTACACAAAATATATCCCTTGCCTTTTTATTACTGCTAATGAAAAAGACTGACCCGGCTTTATAAACCAACTACATTTTAAACTAGATTTCTATAAAAAATTAATAAAAATGTGTATCAAATAAAAAATAAATAGTCCTGGTCAACTCCACTGTTCATTTTACATTTATTGGGTCCAAAGCACGAATAACATAGATTACAGGTGAGCGTCCTCGTTCCTCGCCTCCTGGGATATTGATCACTTTGTTTACAGCATCTCGTGGCTCGCCGACACTTCTCTCTCTTGCTACCCTTGCTACTCCTACCGCCGCCGCTCGTAAACCCGAGAAGGATAAAACTGCAGTTATGGTTTTATTATATGAATTATCAATTCTGCGTTGAGTTCTCCGCTATTCAAACTCAACCTTTCTAAAGATTCGACGACGTCGTCCGCTGAGCACTTTAAAGGAAAGTGTCATGGTGTTGAAAGTGTATTGATCGGCGATTATTTCAATTACTACCATGATATGATGGACATGAAGATAAGGATATAACACAAAGAAAGAAGCTATTACTATTGATGTTTATAAAGTAAGAGTCAAGTAGTGTCTGATTCGTGATTAGTTTTGCTTTTTGTGGTTGACATATAAAGGAATTAGCGAAAGAAGTGGAAGAGAGGTCGAATGGTGAATTCCACATCCGCGTTGGCAGTTTCGTCTCGCTGGCAATTTTAAATCCCCGGTAGCGGTTTATTCATAACAAACTATAACTCATGTGAAACTCGGCACGCGGCAGCGGCGGCGACGACGGAGGCGGTAGCGATGAAGTTTCACCGGCAACTTTTATACACGCCGAGTCGCAGTCGCAACGAAGAGGGCTCAACGCTCTCGCTTAACACTCGGAGTTGGAGGAAAACAAATCGTTCAAAGTTTTACACAAACAAAATCGTTGAATCGAAAATATCACCAATCTACGAGCATTATAGTACGAGAATATAAGGCGACAGTTGAAAAGTTTTATGTGTTATTGAACAGTGATTATGGGAGCAAGGAACTGATGACAACTACCTCCACAAAACTGGGACACTCCTTGCTATTTTTCCCGACATTTCTTTAAAATCTCTTCTATATATTTAAAAATAATAATATTTGAAGAATGGATGTATATCTGTTAAGACAATTTAAAGAAAAAAGATTTTAAAGATCTAGGAATAAATGTACAGATATGATTGAAGATTTGTTGTGTAAACGAAAGACGAATGAGGTATGAAAGGATTCTGATATTCTAATCCCACTCAAGCTAAAAATATATTAACTGCAAATTGATAAGTCCTGACTGTACTGAAGCATAACCAAATTATAAATGTGAATGCTAACAATCTTGTATTTAATATTGGTGCTTCCATTTAACTGTAACAATAATCTTTTGAAAGATGTTTAAAGGTATCAATTTTATATAATTTTCTTGCGATATTTGGAGTCTGAATTCCCAATATGATTTGGTCGCAGAAAAAGTGCACAAGTTTTCTGATAGTACAGGAGGCTTGATGGAGGCAGCAGTAGCAGCAGCGGCATGTGTATGAGAAACACGTTCGTCCGTTCGCTCGCCTCGGGCAGGGTGGCGTAACGTAAACGTAACGTAAAGAATGTCGCCGGCTGCCGCTCGCCACTCGGGACCTCTAAACTTCCCAGATTGGTCAAGGTAACGCCGAAAGGAAATTGATGATGAATGATATGAAAGCGAAACGAATTATGTCGTGACACAAAATGGTTTGTTGGAAACTTTTAAAAGAACGCCCGTCGCTCGGTAGACTGTCAAAACGTTCGCTATTATACTGAATAATGTAACCATAACACTTCCTTTTTCACTTCCTCACTCATGCCCTTTGGATTACATTAAAAACTTTACAACAACAAAAATTTTATCTTGCAATATTATCATAGGCTCCAAGAACCTTCAAGAATTGAGTACCTAACTAAAAAAGCTTCTTTAAAATTACTAACATAAAGAGAAACATAAGATATACAATAATAAATAATCTGGAATTCAGTCCAATATTAATTTTAAATACTTTCCCAATAAATCAACAGAAAATGATATCTATTCGTTTTATCTTTGACGCATGCGTTAAACTGAGAAACTGAAGGGTAGTCGTAGAAGGCAAATAGGAAGTTTCAGAATTCTAATCTCTGGCAGTGACGCAAACGAGATAAGCATTAATCTCATTTCTTGTGTCATTCCCAACTACAGATAAGGAACCTGTCGTGAAAATGAGAATAATAAAGTATTAAAATTTATCAAAAACTTTGGATGCAGGAAAATGGTAAGCGGACGTGACCAAAGTGGTTTCAAGATCGCGCTTTTAAAGACGACAAATGATTTTGAAATTTTGTGATATTTTAATTCGATAAAAAGAAGAAGTTTTCTTCCTGGCTTAGCTTCCCCACATTTCCACAATAAATAGACCTATTCCATTACCTACACCTTCTTTGAAACATTTTTGTAGTCCAATTAATACAAAATAAATACATTTCCGATAAATCTCTCTTTTTCTTATTATTGTTTACGCAAAACTAAGGAGAAATGTATTGTGTTGTAATTCTAATTAATTAGTTCACATCAATACTCTACTGTCATTTGCAATCGTCTACTCATAATTCCTTCCGTAATAAATGTATAAATAAATCGTTGTAATCTCAATTAAATAAATGCTGAAGTGATGAATATCTGTAAGATGATAAGATTGACGTGTCTTCAGGCAACGGATTGAACTAAGAACTTATCAACCTGCACGTCACTCTTCGTCAGAAGGAGCGACGTTTCGATGACGTCCTGTCTCAAACTTAGAAAATTATTCAGTTTTTTTTTGCCAAAGGTGCAACGATATTGACTTTCTGTCAGTTCATTAAAATTTTCCAGGATTTTCATGTATTATCATGCAAATAAAACGCATTCTCATATTAAAGTTTTAAGTTTGGAACCTGTACGTTTATTTTTCAGGACGTGTAGAAACTAATGGATGCATTATTACAGGGATTTACCATGTACATGGTATTACATTAAACAACAGAAAGTGTAATACGACAAACTGTATTTTCAATTAATGTGGTAATAGCATACTATAAATCAGGGTTCGAAGATATATATCGATCGATATATATCATGATATTTATTTTGATATATATCGTCATATTTTTGCAATGATATATATCCATTATATAAAAATATCAAATAGTTTTTGTGATATAGCCTCCGGAGAAGTGAAATTTTTCGTATTTGTCAGTTTTTCTACTTTTCCGAGGCTATATCTCGAAAACTAAATGTGATATGAAAACGCGCTCAACGGCATTAATTTTCTCGTGCTTCAGTTAACTTATAAACATAGTTTCAGCGATTTTTATTTTTTTTCAATTTTCCGCCAAAAAAATTCGCAAAAAGCGGTTTTTTAACATTTTCTCGAAAACCAGAAGTCATATACATTTGATGATTGCACCACTGGATTCAGTGGGTCAAAATACATATGTATGTAAATTTTCGTTTTAATAATCCTACGATTAAGGATTTTTGGTAAAATTGAATTAAAATCTGAAAAAACCAAAGGGGTACCCCTTAGGAAATAATTAAAAATATTAAATTGCATAAAATTGTATGAAAATTTGATTATAAGTCAATTCGGACACGGGGAATTCAACGCCGTTGAGCGCATTTCCATACCTTGTTTAGTTTTTGAGATATAGCCTCTGGAAAAATGAAATTTTTCTAATTTTTCAGTTTTTCTACTTTTCCGAGGCTATATCTCAAAAACTAAATGTGATATGAAAACGCGCTCAACGGCATTAATTTTCTCGTGCTTCAGTTAACTTATAAACATAGTTTCAGCGATTTTTATTTTTTTTCAATTTTCCGCCAAAAAAATTCGCAAAAAGCGGTTTTTTAACATTTCCTCGAAAACCAGAAGTCATATGCATTTGATGATTGCACCACTGGATTCAGTGGGTCAAAATACATATGTATGTAAATTTTCGTTTTAATAATCCTACGATTAAGGATTTTTGGTAAAATTGAATTAAAATCTGAAAAAACCAAAGGGGTACCCCTTAGGAAATAATTAAAAATATTAAATTGCATAAAATTGTATGAAAATTTGATTATAAGTCAATTCGGACACGGGGAATTCAACGCCGTTGAGCGCATTTCCATACCTTGTTTAGTTTTTGAGATATAGCCTCTGGAAAAATGAAATTTTTCTAATTTTTCAGTTTTTCTACTTTTCCGAGGCTATATCTCAAAAACTAAATGTGATATGAAAACGCGCTCAACGGCATTAATTTTCTCGTGCTTCAGTTAACTTATAAACATAGTTTCAGCGATTTTTATTTTTTTTCAATTTTCCGCCAAAAAAATTCGCAAAAAGCGGTTTTTTAACATTTTCTCGAAAACCAGAAGTCATATGCATTTGATGATTGCACCACTGGATTCAGTGGGTCAAAATACATATGTATGTAAATTTTCGTTTTAATAATCCTACGATTAAGGATTTTTGGTAAAATTGAATTAAAATCTGAAAAAACCAAAGGGGTACCCCTTAGGAAATAATTAAAAATATTAAATTGCATAAAATTGTATGAAAATTTGATTATAAGTCAATTCGGACACGGGGAATTCAACGCCGTTGAGCGCATTTCCATACCTTGTTTAGTTTTTGAGATATAGCCTCTGGAAAAATGAAATTTTTCTAATTTTTCAGTTTTTCTACTTTTCCGAGGCTATATCTCAAAAACTAAATGTGATATGAAAACGCGCTCAACGGCATTAATTTTCTCGTGCTTCAGTTAACTTATAAACATAGTTTCAGCGATTTTTATTTTTTTTCAATTTTCCGCCAAAAAAATTCGCAAAAAGCGGTTTTTTAACATTTTCTCGAAAACCAGAAGTCATATGCATTTGATGATTGCACCACTGGATTCAGTGGGTCAAAATACATATGTATGTAAATTTTCGTTTTAATAATCCTACGATTAAGGATTTTTGGTAAAATTGAATTAAAATCTGAAAAAACCAAAGGGGTACCCCTTAGGAAATAATTAAAAATATTAAATTGCATAAAATTGTATGAAAATTTGCTTATAAGTCAATTCGGACACGGGGAATTCAACGCCGTTGAGCGCATTTCCATATCTTGTTTAGTTTTTGAGATATAGCCTCCGGAGAAGTGAAATTCTTCGAATTTTTCAGTTTTTCTAAATGTGTACAAAAACTAAAATTAAAAAATAAATATCCAAAAAGTGATATTTATCTGATATATATCCTATATATCAGATATTTTGATATTTATTATAAATATCATGATATTTACGAACCCTGCTATAAATACATACTGAAACGACGAATATATATAATATATTCGTCATTTCATATACTCGTACTCGGATATACAACACTTATTTTTTTTCATTCTTTTAATTGATAAACTTCGACTTCGCTGTAATATATCAAACTTTGAATGAATTTAAAAAGATATTGCCTCTATTACCAGTTGTACAAATAAATATACAATTTTCTTAAACTTGGTAAAAAGTGATAGAAATTTGACTATTATGAATTGTAAAAATACATGTTATACTAACGAAATCATCTTCAAAACGAGGTGTAATAATAGAGATAGTTGTTGAGAGACAACAAGATTGAATTCAACAACAATTTGATTGAAACCAAATCTAGATTGAATCAAATCCTGCTGGTAAATCTATACCATGGTTTGCAATCTCCAGGGTACCAGTGAAACTCTATACTCGACGGGCGGCGTCGGTCAAACCGGCCGTCACCTCTGCAACGTCCCCCGCGTCGCGTCGGTGGATTACCGATCCACGGCGCGCACACTGCCACACCGACGCAGGTTGCAGGCAGTGATTAAACTTGCCGCTGACATGTGTCACTTACACGACCCGTGACAGGCCCGTAATTAGATGTTTGTTAACCCAGCGCGTTTAAGAAGTCACGTCTTCGTCGACGCGAGGCGCCACGACGCCGATGGCGAACGTGAACACATCAGTTCCATTAGATGCTGCTTGGTGCATGAGCGTACCACCCACCGTTCATATCCGCAATTTATTTATTCTTCTGTTTCATATACTACCTTCTTTCTTCTTATTTCCCTTTAATTGTTTAATACTAAAGAGGAATGCGATTTTTGCCCAGTCGACTTCGAGCCAGCGACTAAAGCATTCGAACAAGAGTGGAAAAAGCACTTTCCTTTTGTGTTACATTGCAATTTCTTTCCCTCTAGAGAGAGAAATCAATTTTTTCTCACTTTTCACAAGAAGAAAGTTGAATTTTCAGAGCGTATCGTGAAAAAACGTAGTTTCACTTTTCTTTATTTGAGATTATCAAAATTTTAATGCATCTTGGTTTTATCACCTGTTCTACGATTGCTTTGAATATTGTTGTAGGTAAATGTTTGCCGTCTATAAATTACACTTACCTAATTAAATCCAATGTCAATTTCCTGTTTTAAAATAATCTTTGGTCTACAAATAGCACTTACTAAAAAGTGAGCATCGCCTCATGAAAGAAGAAAATGTAGACGTTACTGATAGTGTAATAAACTGTCGCAAAAAAGAGACAAAACTAAAGTAAAACTGAAACTAATCAAGGAATCCTAAACACTAATTTTCACCTTTGCCCCGCGAACTTGTTGATATGTTTCGCCGGCAGCGGCGCTGACAGTCACGCGCGAAGACGGTCGATGACGTCACGGGGTGCAGGGGGTAAAAGGTAACTCGCACGATCTAAGGGGAAATTACATGACATCAGACAATGACAGATCGTTCTTTTCGGAATAAACATATCAATCCGCGCGCGCACTCCGTAACTGCCAAACATGATGGATAATGTTATGTTAATGTTTCCGTAACGCCAACAGCAACTTTTATATGTTTATTGTTTGAGGTTGCAGCAAATGCATTACGGTTGGAGCTATCTATTATTTTTAAACACAACGCTGCCATTTTTATGCTTGTTTCTCTATGAAAACTACACACATACAGCCTTATTCTCGTGACCATTGTATTCGATACAATATCTTATAAAATACGATTATTGTAAACTTTACAATAATTATGAAAATTCGTATTCACGTGACCATTGCATTGAATACGATCTTGCATAGAATGCAATATCTTATACATTACAAGAAATAGTCGAGTGTGGTATTCTAGTGACCAATTTTATAAAACTGACAATTGCATTGAATAAGATAATTGCATAAACTTATTGTAATCTCAGCAACTACTTCGACGACTTGCTAGGCAAATTGTTTGTTGAAAAATATTAACTATAGTAGTGAAATATTAGTGGAACATGGCAAATGATGGATTTCTACTACTAATTGACATTCTACAAAATGAGGAAAATAGGTATGTATTACTGAAACTGAAGGTAATAATAATAATAATAACAATAATAATAATATATATATATGTATAATTAACCTTATTTTTGTGGTTGATTTTCACCAATTTAAATCTACCCCTGTGGCTCCTCCTCCACTAATATCTTTGGGGGGCGTGATTTGACGGCTGGTAACCACACTTTACGCGATACAATATATCACTTACCGAGATCAGCTTAGGCAGTGTGCCACACCCAGTAATGGGTAAAAGGCGTGATGATATATTTATTTATTTATATATTTTTGTGGTCTTTTAAAAGACAAAACTTAAGGGTTTCAAGAAGACAATTAAGGGATACTAGTGATCCACTTACACTGCCCGAAAACATTTTTAAAGGAAATTATAGGCTCTCGCGACAAGTAGCACATGATATTATTTTGGAAATAGCACCATATTTAAAAGATTCACAAAGAGATGAAATAAGTATTCCGAAAAATTTAAAGGTATTATTGCTATCAATTGTTGCTTACTGTAAAGATTTAAATGGTTAGGTTTCTTTTAAATATTCAACAATTTATTTTAGATTATTTATTTATTTATGTTACGCTGTACAACAGGAATTTAATCAAAATTACAGTACAGGGTCCGCACTCCCCAAGCCGCAATGTGGTAGTTCATATAATTTTTAGCTTGAGTTCTAACCACAACTTTTTTACTGACTCTGGTGTCATATTAGGATTTAATTTTCCAGTTCGTAAAACAGTATGTTGGTTTATACTCTAAATATATTTGCTGCTGGGTTTTACTAACTTTCTTCTTTGTTGCCATGATTTTGTTTAGTTTGTGAGGTTAAAAATAACTATCAAACGTCAAAGTTCCAATATGGGATACCAACACACGTAAATGAAAAATAATTTTTATTTTCTACAATATCACATTTTTATTAAATGTTCTTTTAATTTTAAAGCATTAAGTGTAAATATACAACAATTCAATTATTTAATATCACTTTAAAATAATTTCAAACAGTTTTTCATCCATCAAAATAATTGCATTTTATGTTGGTAACAATTATTATTGCTTTCATACTTGTATAGATTACAATATCGTAATTCATACAATATCTTATTTTGTTGTTTACAAGGTGGTCACGAGAATACCAAATTATTACAATGTCTTAAAGTACCTTGTAATCGTAATTGTAAAGTTTATGATATTGTATTGAATACAATGGTCACAAGAATAAGGCTGATAGTCTCATAAAATTCATACTTCTTTCAGAAACTTTTAAACTAGGAAGAATTAAAATAACAATAATGTAGAATCTTTGTCAAGCTTGCGGTTGGTAGTGAAATTAAAACTGGTGTTAGTTCTATCTGGTCGGTTGTTCGCTTCCCACAGTTTTTCACCGGATGTCATTCGTTGTATTCGGTTGGCTCCGCCTCGCTTCAGCCGAATCCATCAATTAAGAGAAGACTCCGGTGAAAAAGCACATTTACCATGATGCCTCGGCAGTGTTTGCGCTGCGCAGGAAAGACGTGTGCTCATTTCTTCCGTTATTTTCCTGCGACACAATGGCAGAGACAAGAGCATCACAAGAGGACTATGAACAACAACAGGGCCAAAGGAATATGAACAAGAGCGGGCGGAAGAACGACGCAGGCGACGATGGCGCCGTGAAAGACACAGACCAGCGGCGGCTCTGACAAAATGAATAATGTTAATGTTTACCAACGCGAGATTTTTTAGATGTTTTAGACAAGATTAATGTTTGCTACAGAAAGGCAAATTTCTAACCACTTAGATGTTCATTATTTACTACATAAAAACAACGGAATCAATTCTGAAATAGAGGTAAGAAAAGAAGACCTTACTTCATCCTGTTCCAAATTTGGGTAGTATTGAAATTCATACTGAAATGTATTGGACTATGGACAGAAGCAAACTACTTAATGCTTTTCATCTGTACTGCCCTCGCAAAATATATCACTTACTGGTTTTGACGCATTCAGTAACGAGCACAATGGCATAATAAACTTTTATCTTTTCGCGATCCCACAAGAAAATTAAATATTCTTTTCGAACTGAGTGAACCTAGTAATGCTTTTCATTCCTAGGGAAGAAAGTATGTTTTTCTAAACTAAAGCTTTATGAATGCCAACTGGAAAACAACGGTATGTTTTGACATTTGTGACTCTTTGTGAATAATAAATTTATATTTGTTTCTTAAAATTTAATATGCACATCTATTTCAAGTAGAAAATTTCACTCATTCCTCAAATGGTTTATATCGGCACCTTCAAAAAGAAATGTCTTACTTTCTGTCCTTAAAATACAAAAAAAAAACAATAAAATTATAGCTCCCAAAGATGTTAGTGAAAGGGGAGCCACAGGGGTAGTTTTAATTTGGTGAAAATTGTTTGTCGGCTTAGCGCAACCTACCCTATATTTAATTTATTCATGTAATACAATATTTGTTTCAAGTAATGTGCAATTACTTTTGCGAATGTCGGAAGATTATTTTAAAATATCATGTACATGTTATTTATTTATTTCGGCTTAATGTGCTCCGAACCATTCAGACGTAATAGATTTTTGTTTATAAATTTGAACTTTTGCTGGTTGGCTCATTAAATCTAATAGACTGTGACTGGTAGATATATAGATATTAATATATTTCCAATTCGATAAAATTTGACAAATTTTGAAATGTGAAAGACCGATATTTTAGGAAGGAATAAAACAAAAGGAAGGAAGAGTAAAGAGATGACAAATCCTCGCGTAAAAAATCGCAGGAAGTCGCTTTGGTGACAATAGTACATCATTCATTAGCGTTCTGCAAATGAAATGCTTTATGCTCCCGATTCAGGATTCAGGAGTCCTTCTCCCACGCCACTGCTAAAGGATGCGCTTGTTCATTCTCGCTTGTTTGTTTTGTAAGGATATCTCGGCACTTACTGGAATGACTCGTCCACGTTTCTCTGCACAATGAATACGACACAACAAACTGCCATTCAACGTCAACTGAAATATGTATATGTGTATGTATGTATGTGGAAGGTGTGCGTGTATACGTGAGGACTGCGTGCGCTGCGATATATGTTTTCATTAATTACACTGTGTGTGTTTTGTTTCTGTGGAATGGATGTACTACATGGTGTCAGAGTTACCTAAACAAGTGCCAAGTCATTTAGACTTTTCACGGATATCAGGATGAACATTATTTAGGGTACATTAACTTCACCAGGTTCATCCTCCTCTTCCACTCTTTCAATAAGAAATATATTCAATCATTCTATCATTTTACTTTTATCATTACAATTTGCTAAAGACTATCCACATTTTATTACTTATAAAAAAGTTCGTAATCGGCATTTGATGAAACATGATTTACAATTGATTTTCACTTATTAAAGTGAAAATTGTTTTTTTTTCTTAAGCAACAGTGAATCGGTCATTCCAAATAAATTTATCAGCATTTACAGTTTTCCTGATTTACAAATTCTGCAACAGGGTTAAACTAAACCCCTGGTTAACAACGTAAAATATTCTAAAATTATCATTGAAAGTGTGATTGTTTTCATTAAATTTAGCGGGGAATCCAGTTGTTTTTTTTCAATTTAATTACTTGCTACTCTGCACAACAGGAACTTAATCCCAATTACAGTTTTATACAATGACAAATAATTATTATATTAAATATCTAAAATTTTAGAAAACTAAACAACATATAGACAATTTTTTTTGATGAGCCACATCTCTAGAGTACAAAAAATATATAAATTTAGTTTATACTATTAAATTTAGCATACTTTGATTATATTAACAAAATAAAATTAAATATAAAACTTTGAGTTATGTAGCTGTAAAATATATTTGAATAATACCTGCTGACAGTTTTTGATCGGATATATCTGCTGAACCATAAAAGATATTTTAATTCTGTTGACAGGATTGGGTTTATCGTAATTAAATTTATATTTAGATTAAAAATATATACATTATTTTGCTTAAAATTAAGTAAATAATTTATATGCACTAAAAGTTTGAATATAAATGTCGCGTGCAACAAATCCATCGCGAATTGAAACACAAAACTGATGAAATGAAAAATGCATACAGTGTTCCGGAATATTTGAAAGCAATCGCTGTGAATTGACTCCCTATGATATTATTTTCTGCATGCGCTTATGTAAATTTTCACATCATGTGTATTCATTTGTATACATAATTAATTTTGGAATAACTTTACATGCAATTATTTTTTAACCTAAACACCCAGAAATGTTACTAATGTCATTTTTCATACTCACTTGTACCTCATTACAAATTATCATAAATTTTATTTCTGTTCTCACAAAATTCCTTCAACAACTTACATATTTGGCATTGAAAATTTTTATTCTCAAACGCCCCAAAATTAATTTTAAATAAAGGTAGTAGATAAATTTGAATTCTGTATGCAGTTTTTGTCCAAATTATATTGAGAACATTTAACACCGGAAATAAATAGTATACTTGAGTAAATAGTGTTTCCAAATATTTTTTGAGAAGATGATGTTTTCATAACTCTAAAATAATTTGGAAACGTTTGATGATGTTTAAATATGGTAGATGTTTTAGTATTTTGTATCATTAAGTTAATTTGTTACTGTTTTAAATCAAGAAATACGTGGTCGAAGCAAAAGCATATTACTGGGAGAATGTAGAGTCCTCTGCAAATTAAAAATAAGAAAAATGGGTGTATAGAGTGTATATTTTTCATTATCGTTGTAGTATCAAAACCTTGTCCACAACAAAGAAGCGGCGAACCTCCATAAATAAAAACAAAACCTGTATCACGCATTAAAAATATATCGCAAAAAAATGCCCGGTTGGGTATCTGTCCTGCGCCATGTAAACGATAAACAGCGTCGCACCGTGCGAAGTTTTAAATCCCGAATTCAGGACCGCGGACATAAATCTATCGGCGAGCGTGCGTACGCCACGCAGAGTATGCAGAGATACCGCACCGCGGCGCTGTATTACAAGAAATAAAAGGGTACGAGCCTGGAGCAATGATTAAATCTTTTTTGCCGAGTAACATCTAAAGGGGAAACCAATTCAAAACGTGAGCTGGAAACATGAAAAGTCGATAGATGGCTGTGTATTGATGGGTTATTTCCGTGTCAGGAAACTGGGACGTGTGTTTCCACCAGACACGTACCTGCTCTGCTCCTTCGGGCTCCAAGTTACTCCTGCTGCTGTCGCTGGTCGCGCTCTGGTTTCTTCTGTGCTCTGTGGTCGCAGACTCAATATGCAATCTGCTGTGATGCCACCAGACTACGTTTCATGCTTTGTTCTTTTTGTCACGGACGACAGAAACAAATGCGAGATACGATATTGAATTGTATACATATTTGTTTTCTACATATTTTATCTCTTGCATTTAAACTTATTATATTTTTTAATGCTTCTACAAATCCCATCTTTTCAACTTATATATCAAAATTACAATCACTAAGACACAATCGGTTTTTTTAAATAGTCAACAAATGGAATGTTCAAACAACGAATTAAAAATGCAAATTTACAGCATTTCAAAGGACCTTAGAAAAGTATGAAAATAATATATTATACAACCAGTATCGAAAGTATCAAATTAGGTACATGGGAGTATAAAAAGTTATGGACACTACATTTTAAACATCACAAAATATTTCTAAAAAATCTGTCAAAACTTTGATTTATTATAACAAAACAATTTATTTTTAAAAATTAAATTATTAAACACTAGGTTAGTTTCAAATAATGTAAAGTTTATTTTACAATACGTATTTCGGTCGGTATATGAATTCATATCTTGTTCACCTGATGATGGTCTAGTCGACCGAAATACGTATTGTAAAATAAACTTTACATTATTTGAAACTAACCTTGTGTTTTTTAATTTAATTTTATTATAAAATGTTTCAACGAGAACCGACAGTTTAATCTATAGAATTAATTTATTTTTATTTATTCCATTTCTAATTCTAATGGAGAGATACGAGTATATTGTCAATTAAATAAACTCGAACTGTTATGTTATAAATATGTGTTATTTTCAATATTCTCTGTAATTACTTTAATCGTAGCACCTATGACTTATCATTGTCCTATATCAATGAGAAATGCTCCAGGTTCTTGCATATCGCATATAAGGACGGTATACGTATACATAGAGATTACTTTGTGTATTCGATCTCCAGAGTTGTGTGCAGCAGTGCCCCGTATCGTGTTTGAACAGACGTGCACTTCTCCAGCACGACGTGACTTTGTCGCTACTATCTCTCGACCTCTCCAGAATTCACATCATTGGCAACGCCAAAAATATACACTACATAAATTTGTACTTTCCATAATTATCCGAAATTTGTTGGTGAAATTGAAGACGAGAGATGGAATAAATGGATGAATATGATTCAAGGTAGACATTTAAAAATTGTTTCAAGAGTTGATGTTATGTTGGAATAATTATTCAGTGTTAGAAAAAAAACTAGGGCAGTAGGGCAAGCTTGTGGAGATTTGTAAGCGGATCGAAAAGAGAATCTCTGGATAAGATAAAGTTCTTGCGAGAGGATGATTGCAACTAACAAGAGACGTTTAATTGAAGCAAAGTTCGATCGAAGAGTGATGGGCGGAAATGGGTTTGAGAATCGCGCGTTCAAGACGTTGATGCACTCGCGGGCCTTTCATATTTAATCAGCCGAGTATAGTAATACATTCGAGCTTGAATAAAGGATGAGCAACAAACGAATGGACCAAAGTGCTTCGCGATGTTTAAAATGAATTAGGAATGAATAACGTGGGAAATTCCTTCAACGCCTACTCACCGTTCACAACTTAAATGGCAATTTATAAATTCCTCGACATTGAATTCATCGAAATGAACCCGTAATTAGTACCTGAAAGGGATTGCTCTTCCATTCTCCGCGAGCTGCTTTCACATCGTTCTCCTCTCCTCTCTCCTGCTCCAATGAAGCGCAGCCGTTCGTTAATTTCTCTCGCTTCATTCAGGTAGTCATACGCAGGAGTGATGGATGATCGTTTCTCAAACTTTACCCCATTATTACTGCATTGTTTCACTCAAGAAAATATTATTACTTTCCCATGCAAATTATTTATTTTCTACAGTTTTCCATCGTATATTTTCCTTTACCGCAATACATTCCTAAATTATTTTAAAGTAGAAGGGGTTAAATAAACTAAATTATCCAAAACTTTTATTTTGAGCATTTTTCTCTTAAAACATTTACAAACGTTTTATCACACAAAATACATTTCGCACTTTTTGGCGGACGCACCACAAGATATTTACAGGTAATTATTTATTTCATAATTTGAACTAAGGTGTCAATGCGATCTTTTTAGTTAATTTGACAAATACATTTATTAGGGACTTTGTTAGAAGTTAGAAGCTACAACGCTGATGAATAATTTTGTATATCTTTTATCAATACTTAAAAAATAATGGGCCTCTATTCACAATAGATCTAGACCTTCATGGTACAATGAAAATAACAATCGGTGAAAGTCTAGGTCTAGAGGTAATGAAACTAATGATAATATGACAACTCTAATATTTTTTGTTCGTCTTAATCTGAGATGAAGAAAACTCCTTGTAGCGATAGTAATCTTGAGTAAAGAGTATGTATCCCAGTGATATGTTGTAGTAAGCTAGTAAATATATCATCTCATTACGATGACGTATTAAGAACCACTGTCATCCATAATGCCGCGAAGGTGGTTGTGGTTGTCGTGTGCCGTCATAGAGACTGCATGACAAAGGCGCTCAACGTTCCAGTGACATGGAGAGAGCGATATTGCTAGACTTTCTGGCGGTTGGCTGCTGCGCCGCGTCAAAGAGATCGCGACGACTGATAACGAGCGAAGCCAAATTACTCCGTTCCTTTATATTCGTAACTTGTACGCGGGCTTCGCGTATAATTCCATTGTTCGTAGCGGCATTCAAACCCGGCCACGATGCTCAGATCAAGACGCAATAGATTAACACATCCTTAACTCACTGCCAAGCAGAGCTGACGTCATTAACCCGAGACATCGAGACAAACATTCGAATGCTGGCAAGTTAGCAACTTTACTACTTCATACAAACTTCAACTTGTGCTATAAACAAACAGCATAGTCTTTTCTCTGCAACTGCAGATTATATGCAGCTGTCTTAATTACTAAACAATTTCAAAGAAAATTACTCAAACATATTTTCTTACAATAAATATGCATTTTTTTTCGGCTATTAATAATGTTTTAAAGAATAAACGTGTATCAGTTCTAATAACTAATAACAAATTCTATTCAAGAATATAGCGCACTTTTTCAAAATTTAGTTCTGTTTTTTATCATAGGTAACTTGTTAATTTAGAATAAAGAGTTTAATGAATTTACTTTGTTTTGTAGATTTATTTATAACGAAACGAATGTCATATACAATCTAAATTTTGATAAATGCGGGAACATCAACTAGCGCCTCTGACTTGATACGTCGTATTCTAACATAACCCAGCTTAACCGAATAATATTGAATATATAAATAAAATACGCAATATGTCTGTAAACTATTCTTGTAAAAATATCAGTTTGTCGTTGAAAGTATTTTGAAACAATGTTGTTGACAATAGAGGGTAGAGACAACAATTTTAGCAAATCCTATAAATCTATAAGCACGTACAAGGAATCTATTTATGCAGGAAGCTAGTAGCAAATACGATTTGACCTGTATTCACATGCATATCGCTGAAGCTTTGCGTCTGCGACGCTCGGCGTCGGCAGCACCGTGTTTCCCACGGTCGCCCCCTGCCTTTTGATCTTGATTCATCCGCGAGACGCCCTCTTATTATGTACATCGGTGTGTAAATGTTATTCCGCAAATAGAATCGGCGCTTGTCTTTTTGTAAACTGTACGTGCGCGGGCAAGCTAAACAGCCCCGGGTCGCTATTTTTACTTAGCAACTCTCAGATTCTTGCGTTTGCGTTCGACGAGTATTCGACGTTCATGCGTCGCGACGTTCGCGACATTCGTGGCGTCCTCTTTACTCCACCACCCGTTAGCCGCTGTATTCGTTCTGGTTTTGTTTGAACAGAGAAACATTTTATTTTTTAAATCTTTGTTACTTGAACGCGTCGGCACACATGCGACTGACAATGTGCTTGATTTTCTTTTTATTTCGGATTTTTCTTCTTCTTATTTCAATTTATCCTTTTATGAAACAATGAAGTGGATTGTATTGTCGTCCTTGGAATGCCTTTACGTATATTCATAACTTGAACAAATACCTTATTTACTTTCCACAACAGTATAACATAATAAGATACTAATGAAAATTATATTCCACCTAGTTTGCAGGGTATTATTAAAAACAAGGAAAAAATTGTAACATTAAAATTGTAGATGTAAGCTGGCATTAAAAACAGGTTTTTGTTGGTGGACTATCAAATTTACATAGGAGCTTATGAGAGCTTTTACACACATTAATGTTGTTTCCTTTTTATCTGTACACATGTATTGTTTGTAGTCAGTTTCAATTTGATATTTTAGTTACTTTCAAAATAAAGTAAAACAGAAAAGACCACATAAATATATAGATGTTACACGAGAATAATTATATTAATAGCCAGCTGTTTTAGTAAAACTGAAATATTAAATTTGATTTAAATAAATAAAAGAAGAAATTATTGACGTATCTGTCAAACATTTAATTTAATTTTATCATTTAATTTATGTACATGTACTATTAAATATAAGTTAGCATGATTTCTTAAAATATTCATTATACATTTATTCATAAGATTAATTAGGCAATTAATCTTCATTAAACATTCCTATCCTGATACACCACTTTAGCTTTTTTCTCACTTATATTTCCTTGTACCCAATCTCGTTTATTCTTCACGCAGTAAGACCCTCAAACATATTCATCTATCTTTACCTAGATTGCCTCATCTTCAGTTTCACTTATTTCACCAACCCTTTTTTCGACTGATTTAAAATCCTCGTGTTCGAATTTTAAGCAATTTAATTTTTTAAGGGTATCCCACAATACATAGCAAAATCTACATTTCTAGAGGCTACATCTTAAAAACTAAACAAGATATGAAGATGCGCTCAACGACATTTAATTCCTCGTATCCAAATTGACATAAGCAAATTTTTAGAATATTTGGAACGATTTTTTTTTTTGAAAATGTATTATGGGTTTTTTTTCTATTTTACTCCAATTTCAGACAATTTACTCTTAAATAGTTTCTCGTACAAATATTATAACGAAACTATACAAACATATGTATTTTGACCCGCTGAATCTAATGCTAAAGTTTTCAAGTGCATATGGATTCTAGGTTTTGGATTGTTCAAAAACGGTTTTTAAAAAAAATTTTGGTGAAAATTTTTTAAATATAAAAACTACTGACATTTTTATTATAAGTCAAATAAGACACAAGAAATTTATATCTCGTATAGTTTTTGAGATATAGTACAAAATCTGATTTTTTTTAAGGAGGCCATATCTTCATTATATGCTATAATTGGTATTAATATATTTCGGAAAGAGAGGTAACAAATATCAGGTTTTAAGACATTGTTGAGAAACAAATGAGTAAAATGTATTTTCGATCTATGTACTTTATTTAATGGCAACTCCTCGCTTTTCCAATGTCAGCTGGGGTGCTGTGAAGGCAGCAGTGATTAGATCTCTCGGAGCTTATTTCAAAGTAAGAATTACTTTTTTACAGCGCAGGTAATCTTGTTTTTTACGTTCGGTACCAGTTACGATTTAAATCATCGAAGTAGTTACCCGCTTCTTCAATTTGACTCGCTTTGAAAGGCGTTCAAATCTCGTGAATTGAAGTAGGCCAACTTTTCCGAATATCGTCGCGTTTTCTTTTTTACTTTCTTTCAATCTTACGAACTGAAAATGGATTCGTTCAGTAAAATAGTATTCAATTTTTTAAATTATACCGAACGGCAATTTTCGTGCGCTAAAGTATTCACCATCGTGAAAGCACAATGCACAAGAAAATTTTTATTTATTTTTTATTGCCACAGAATATTTTCACAGATTTTCGCATTTATAATAAATGATTATTTTAAATCTTGTGAAGCTTGCGCCGTCATAAAGTTTCCAGTATGCGTGCGAGGCATCTAGTCACATATGAGCACAGGTCAGGTCAGCAGGGAGGGATTACCCTGACTTCAGCGCGGGTCAATTACAGAAGTTCTCGGTCTGAATTTCATTTACGCTTCAGTCGAGCTGGCGATTCTTGGTTTGTCGTCGTGACGGCGACGGCGATGCCGACGTTTCATTAGATAAATGTTTGACTTACAGTTTTCTTTAAAGTTACCCCGAAGACGTTTGGTTGTCGGCCACAAACGGCCGAGACTTCGCACTTTGCGAATCTTAATATGAATCGGGAAACTCGGTGGAAATATCCACGTCACAGAGTTGTTAACAGCCAATCATTTAACAACAACATATTTTGAACTTGTGTTATTATGAAAAGTATTGTCGCGTCAACACTTATTTATATATGAACTTAATTTTAATTACAGTAGATTTCAATGAAATTCATTGACACTATTCGGATATACCTACAGTTATATTATTTTTATATAAATTGAAGTCCGCGAGAATAAAATACTCGAGCTTTAGCTTGGAAAAGGTAAAGTCAAAGAACATAAGAAATTATGTTTACATATCTTTATTTTTATGTAATTATTAGGAAATTACTTTAAGTGTCATTCTTTACTGATATCCGTAAGCGATGAATCCTTCCAAAGGCGTAAAACGATGAAAAATGAAACGATGAACGGTTTTTGTATTGAGTTCAGGTGTAAAATTGTAAAAATAAATGATGGGAAATTAACATGAAGTAACGCAAGAAAACAACAATATTACAAAATCATTCGTAGGGCAAACGAATCAACGAAAACGTTTAAAAAGAACCGTTACGAAAAAAGAATCTGCTCGGAAGGAAAACACCAGGTCCGACGAACCGAAAAAATCAAAATTAATTTCGGGGCATGCGGCCCGCACAGAAAAAAGAAAGAATGGAAACAGTGAGCACGAGCAGCGCTCTGCTCACTGTCCTCTCTCACAATCATCATCGTGTAAACTTTGATCGCTCGAATTCAAAGTGAAAATTTCAATTTAAAATACACAGCACTGGGCGACGGTTAGAGGAAGACGGACACGCGCTGTTCTCATTCGTTTTGTCTTCCTTTTGCTTCATAACGAACATCAAACAGCCCTCGGGCCCTTTAGTACGGTTGCGCGAATTTGTCTGCTTGCAGCCGTGAGCGAACCAAAGAGCCAACTAAGTAAATAGGCTAACTGCTAACTAGCTCTGGAACTTTGCAACTTATTGAATGGTCTCTCCAGAATGACCCACGCGATGCTTAGCGTCTCATTCTGACAACCACCAGGACCGGACTCTACATCTATCGACACTTCATCGTGACAGGAATACCCTAAACCATCGGCACTATTAAGACGAGAAAGATCATTCCAATAGACGAAACTCTTCGTGCTCGGAAAAACCTGATAAAAAATTAAAATGAATACATTACAGAATTTAATTCGAAGATAAAGAATAAGTGGAAAAAATATAACATAATACCAGTCTTTTACAATATGTATACATTAAGATTTATTTAAGTAAATAACAAATTAAGTAATAAGGATCCATAATTATGTAATATGTAACGAATAAAACTTTATTTATATAAGACAAACTGAACGTAATTTGTAACTAAATTGAAGGAAATCGTAATGATCATAAAAACAAAATACCCCAATTGAATGTAGTGAAAAATCTGGTAGATTACCTACAACCAAAATTACTTAATTGAAAATTTGACAATTCTCCATAGAGAAAGATAAAGATTTACGACTTACCTTCTTAAAAGCTTTCGAAATTAAAAAAGCCCTGAACACAAGTATAAATTTAATAAATGAGCAACTAGACCTGCTACCAGTAAATGCCCCATTCATATATACAGTAATTGAAGAAATACTAAAATTACCTCTCGCCCATTAACTGTTACTCTGTATTATGAATAAGAGGGTATGTTAAATTAGTTTTAACATATATATGATTGAATGTATTAAGTTGGATTTAAAGAAAGTAAAATATCTCCAACTCCGGATCTGAATGAAGCAGTGGGTGCACGTCGTGGTACGTGCACATTAAATGCTATCTGAATATAATTGTTTTGCCGTTAGAATTCCAATTATAATATGTCCAGTGTAACTGCAAATTTACTTAAATGTTTCGGCTGGTATTAACTGTAACTATGTCTATTGTTCGGCTATACGCGTGGCGTGCAGGTCGCCATTCGAGTGGCTGAAGTGACTCGACTCCTGAACCAGAAACTACAACGTTCTCGACTCGTATTCGAAAGCACAAGCCACAGAATCTTGTTTAATTCAAATTGTTTCGCGTGTATTCGCACATTTTGTGAGAAATGCCACACTTTGTTTAACTTTCCTTACAATGAATACGATTCATTCCGCAATTATCACAAACTTCATTAATTTATTTATTTATGAATCATGTGAAACAGATGAACAAGTGGATGGTTATTATGATTATTACAAAAATGAAAGATCAATTGAACTTATTTAAAATGTTTGACGAATATTAATATACTTATTTATATTTAATAAGAGCTGTATTCTCTTTATAGTTTATAAGTTTAATGCCTGAAACTTTTTATGGATGACACAACTTCATTAAAGTAGCAAAATGAAAATATTAATGTAACAAGTAAATTTAAAAGTGCCATTAAAAACAACAAAAGCAAGTAGGTAACGTCGTTAAATCTTTAAACGAAAGTAATTAAAATCTGGCTATAAAATATCCCGTGGTGGTCTGACATTGTACACCTTAACTGCGAGACTAATTCCAGCGTCGTTGTGTGAATCTGACCGTAAATACATAAAATATGATCGTAATTCGACGGCGTACGGCATCCGTGTTTCAATTACCCCTTTACGCCCGTATAAATTAGATTGCCCCACGTGAATTCGTGTAGAGTTCGGTTCCGTTCGCCCGCGTGCGCATAACTGCAAATGCAATTTTAGAAAGTCTCGCGCAATAAAACGGATACACTTTACGTCTTTACGACATGTTTTTATGTAAAAAGGAAAGGAAAATGTTTTGCTGTTACCAGCGCGTCTGTAAGATTGGTTTTTTACGCGGCTCGCTTCATTCTGCATGGACGCGCTATTTCTCCTCATTGTAGAAGGTTATCACGCTAGCTTTGTTTATTTTCACTTCTGTTTTACTATTTCCATGCCAACCAAACTTACACAGAAACGGACCTTCATCTAGCCAACAGAACACTACCACCAATATCAAATAACATTTTTAACTTGAAAACATTCAAACATAAATCAGCAGGAATATTAATTATAATAACCACAAACATCTTCAGTAAAAGTGGTAAAATTTTTTTCTAAAATGTCACATTTATCTAAAGCCGTCTCTGCAAAAACATTTATTTATTTTCCTTAAGAGGAGAATACCTGTTACACAGTTATACCGTATTTATTTTCTAAATATATTGTTCAAAAAGTTTCTACACAAAGTTGTTTTTGTGATCCATAAAATTCAGAGCTATTCAGGGGTTTCTAAGTTATTCTCCATCCCCTCTAGTTGAACGGTCTAATCTTTCGTGTGCTGTGCATGCTTGGTTGAACCAAAACAAATGTCACCCCATGTTGCCAAGGAGCTGTCATCCGCATAAATAGCCAGACTGGAACAAGTGAAAATAGTTTCACTTACCCCTTTGTTTCCTACGGCTTTACAAGGGTATCGCTGTCTCTGTTGATAGATATCGATTCACTGCTTGATGATGACCTTCAGGTCAAACTTTAACATATGAGAACGTTGAAGAACCTTAGAAGATATTTGTTCAAAGCTTTACAACAAAATGTCATTTAACATTCTGGTTTTCATTGCTCAATATAATCCTAATCACATGTTGATAAACTGTTCCTGTGAACGTTTTAGTCACGGCTTGAGTTATTGAGCACGGGGTGAAGTTAGCTTTTTGCATTTGTCATTGTATCTTAACATAACTTTTTAAATAATACAATAAACTTTGTTGTAAGTTTTTTGTAAGACGTTTAGAAATCTGGTTTCCATGGTGCTTAATAATATTTTAATCACATGTTAGACAAGTTGTGGCTCCGAACATTTTAGTTACGATTAGCGTTATTAAGCACGGGGTGAAGATAGCTTCCTGAATTTGTCATTGTAACTTAATCTTACTTTAAAAAAAATTAATATAACTTTACATTTCTTTATTGTCTTAATTTGCTATCGTAGAAAAAGTATAGCTTGTGACTTGTTTCAACAAAATTTTCGTAACTAAAGTTTATAAAACTTGTTATAGAATAAGACTCTTATTATGTGATTTTCTACTATTAAAATTAATTAAAAAACGTTGCTCTACAAAATGAGATAATTTTCCTGTGTGGTATTCCAATACTGGTAACAGTAGCAATGTTTGAATTCTGTAGCATTGTAAGTAATAAAGAAAGCAGGTTGGTAGTAAGACGGTGGCCAACCTAAGAGAAATAAGAAAGAGGTGAAGTGCTAGGGGAGACTTGCGACTTCTACGGAAAGAATCGTTACCTAAAGTACTGGTTCTATTGCACCCTGAAGGCAGGACCTCAACTCGGGAATTCATTTGGAGCTTTGTTTTTCCTTCTGTTTTTCGATTTATCGTAGCCACGCTGATGAACTCATTGACTGATGGTTCGTGCAACAAATACCAACACACGGTCGCGCTTCTAGTTAAACATTTTACTTTTAGTTGTTATCAACAAACTAAACAAACATGAATACGAAGAAAACAAAACTACTAAAACCTTTTGCAGTTTGTTAATTAAATAACAAATATAAATTTATCCAAGAAGAATGTTGCATATTTATTTTTGTTAATACGTACACGATAAATTTGCCTTTCGATATATTGATCACATTCGACAAACAAATATATAAAACTAAACAGGGCAACCGATATCTATATATAACAATTGGACATATATTTTTATGGTTACATTGACAATGAAAAAGTATGTCGAAACTTTGTTCATTTCCCTACGGTAGTTTTTACTGAATTATAAATATATCATTGTAAGTATTAATTCAGGCTCCTCCACCAAAATATAATATCATGTCATGTCACTTGCTGACCTCAATTTATATAAAATAAAAAGGTGTCAAAATGATTTGGATTTCAAAATAAAATGTCGTAAATAACTATAACTACCTATTCTACAATTTCAAGCTGTGCATTTTCAGATCTTACAATTAAAATTAAGCAAATTTAATCATGATAACCAATTCGCTAATTACATTGAAAACGAGGATAATATTTATTGAATGTTATTGGTATGTATGTATACTGTATGCGTTGGATGTACTCGTATGCCTGTGAATCCAATGGTGTTGATCCCGATTACAACAAACGCGCAAATGATGGAAAGGGAGCAATAGCTCATTATGCACTGTTTACATTAACGAACAAGGTAAACAAGGGCTACGCATGCTAGATACATACGCACCCAAAATCATCTTCTACCCTCTATACCCTTATGTGGAATCTACAATCATTTCTGTACATTGTTGCCTCTGCAAGAAACTTGGGATTATATAATAGAATATTATTGGCCGTGGCTTCCCCTTCACTAACATCTGTGCAAGCTCAGATTTCACAGCTAGAAATATATCACTCATCAAGATATGCTACGGCAGAGTGCCACATCTAGTATTGAGTAAACGGCGTGATCATATGTTTGTTTATTTAAATTTTATATAAAATATACAAAATGGAAGAGCATGAATTTTTCAAACATTCACTGAACATTTATTCATTATATTCATTGTTTAGTTTCCTTATTAAAATATACTTACTAATTTCGAAGCAACAAAAATCTTGTTTAATAGTTTAAACTTCTCAATAATTTCATCTAAGTCCATTTTTTAATTTGCATCCACAATTTTTTCTTTTTGAAATAATTGGAATTAGACAAAAGAATAGTATTCAATTTTATTCTAGAAAATTATACATTTTTAACAATTGTAATAATATTTATTACAATTTTAACGTTGCAATGGACTTCACTCCATATGCACTAAAATAATAAATAGCAACATACTGCACATATATGTAAATGCAATATAGGATTATAGTTTTGAATGTATTTTTAAAAGTGAAGGACAATTTTAGTCCAACCTTTTTATTACCTTCCCTTACACTTGCAAAGCATAAGATCCAATTTAATCTTCACCAAACATTTTATTAAGTTAATTTATTCTTTCATTCCGTCAATCATCAGAATCTATTTATCCCGTCTTTAAACTGTATACCTAATATACAGCTGAATAAATACAAATTTACTCTTATAATTCTACAAATGAAATAATAAAGTTCGTTCCATTTCCTGAAAATTAACCCAATGGTAAATGAAATATTACAAAAACCACCGTTTGCATTCAATATCCTTGAAGTACCGAATACAGAAATTCATATATTACCCTAAACCCTTATCTACATTAAAAGGCATGATACATACACAGTGACTTAATTTTGATATATCATTGTATAAAGCCCAAAATATGGTTTCACAATTAACCACGCACAAAATACTGCATGCGTACGAGGCACGCATAGGATGTAGATGACACAACGTGGCTAATATACGCAACGTAAATCCTAAGTGCTCTGTCATGGAGCCTCAGCCAGACACCTGCGGCCTGCTCCTTCCGCAGGAACTCGAACGAAACAAACCATGTGTGCAGGAATGGATGAGAGGTTTCATATCAGTAGGAAAGATATATACATTGATTTATAAGATTATTCATTCATTATTTGTAGTAATTAATAGTCATAAATAAATTAACTTTACGCTATAATACTATAGCAATTTTTAAATCTATTTTAAACTACTGTAACTTCAAATCCAGTTAAGATAAATAAATTTTAATCCCGCAAAAATATTTTTAGATTCTTAATAAATATATCATCTTGCTTGTCGGCTGTGAATTTAAACCCGGGTTCTCAAATCTACAGGCCAACTCGATACCACTAAACCACCTAACACATATAATGTTTAATTCTATTTTAATATTAATTTTCTTTTGTTACAGAGACGATATGATTTTGTTTGCTGCCTTCCTCATTGGTAAGTGGATTTATTTTAAAATATAAATGTCAAAATAGCCCCTTGCACAATTAGAAAAATATGTCGGCCTGTACAGATTTCAGTTGTCAAATTATTTTATCTATATTTGAATTCACAGCTCGTGCTATTTGGCACGACATGCCACAGTTTGACACTTGCATATTTTCAATCATACTTTGTATTATTAATACAAACAGACTCCTGTCCAACTTGCCAAAAATATAACAGGTAATTTTTGCAATGACTGCTAATAAATCGAATAGTAGAACAGTCAGTTCATTCGCATTCACCTCAGTTTGAAATATTATTTTACTCTACCATATACCTAGAAATAAAAAGCACATCTGGCCAACGTTTTCCCGCAGTAATATTCGATTGACACGAAAGATATATTGCCCGGCTACCGCAATTAATAAAGCTAATAACACCAAGCGTTCATTTATCACCGCCCTCTTCTACACTACCCTTCATCAAAGGGTTACACCCGCGTCACGCTCTCGGTGCGTGAACGTGAACGTGAATTCTTACATCAGGCCTTTGCACTTTGACCTGTTGCTACATAGCGAAAACAATATTTATTTTAATAAAATCCTTAAAGATATCCATTTTGAAACAAGATGACGGGTACATTCCCATAGTAAATTCAATAGGATACTACGTTTTTAGACCGGAACGAGCTCTATTATAACTCACCAAATAAAAGTGTAAACAAATCTGGCCATGATTGAATTGGGGCCAATAAAATGCATGGCGCTTGATGAGGAGTGTACATGGATGCAAACGTGTCCGAAAGTAAATAAACAAATGCTATAAATGTCACGAACTGAATTTCACACGCATCGTCACGTATCAGTTTTTCAACTAATTTATCTTTTTTTGTTAGTTATTTATTTAATAATGTGATAGTGCCACATTACTATAATTTCCTCATTAATATTTTATATTATAAAATAGATAAACTCATTAAAAGTAATTTAATTACGAAATGCATCGGCCAGAGATTAAAATAACCTTGGCTTAATTTTAATTCTTGCGTCTCTAATAATTTCTCTTATTAAAATAGTAACAATTTGGCGGAAGAACCAGTCACAAAAATAGACTTTTGTATTAATATATTTTACTGTTTAAATGATATTGGATTGTGCTATTAAAATAATTTTATTTATAACTACCCTATTGATTTTAAGTTCACCGCTAGATTAGTAAATATTCCTGTCTTGGAGCTATGGCCTCTATTCATGATATCTTTGACAGTATTGGTTATTTTCACCAGCACCAGGCGAACCAAGGGGGCGTGAATGACAATTTATGTTCATTGTATGGAACCGGATTTCTGGGATCTACACGTTATCTGATAAATTAGAGAAAAGGAAATGTCTATGACATATTGAATTATGAAACAGTAAAATATACATGGAACTGACGGACTGAAATAGCGATAATATTATAGCAATATCCACCTTGTTTATTGCTTCTATATTTTACAAAATTCCTAATTAAAACCACTTTCATAAAACTTTAATAAACATTACGTACAATTTATAAAAATTGGTTTAACGCTATCACTATGACAAGTTCTTAAAACCTCATTCTCTACTCTTAACATAAACACAGTTTTTATCTTTTGTCATCACCTTTAGTCTTTGTCTTAAACATAAACAAAAGTTTGTAAACTTCAAACTTTTGTCTATGTTTTGTCATTGTTTAAACCTAAATTATTTATTAGGTTTTATTTCTTACATTATTTATAAAACTAAAAATTGTAGAACACTATTACTGTATTTTACTAATATGCTATAATTTAAAAATGTGTTTAGTGTAATTTTATAAAAGCATTAATTTTTTTGTGTCAACAGCTGGAAATAGTTAAATCCGCTCGACAAAAATAGTGACTGTGTTAAGAGCTGTGAATGAAGCTGTAGGAAAAGTAAAAAGTGTTGATTTGGACGTTTTGGTGAGCCAATCAGAATGAAAATCAAATACGTTGAACAGAAGTACGGTGTAATCTCTCATTGAAGCTATTTGTTTAACTGGTATTCGTAGAGATTTCTGTGGTAAGAGAATTGGCTCCGAAATGTTTCCGTTGTAAAAATAAAGGTAGTGAAAAGGAAAAAGCGGTAGAAATTACGGGTTAGACGTCACCTCCATCATAACCGGGGCGTCCGGGGCGCGGAAGCGAGCTGCGGCCACAGCGCCGCTGCGGCGGTGACGGTGGCAGAGCGTACGACACGGTTAACGCGGAAAGGGTGGCGGCTCCTGGGACTGCCGGCATTCACGCAGTAAATTTATTACGTTATCCCGGTGACAGGAGGCTAAGGAACCGAAGACGTATCACGATAAGAAGAATACAATGACCGGCTGCCGCAGCGCACGGCGAAGTCAACCCGACGGAGCAGAGGTCGCCTCGTCCATGGAATTCTAAACCAGCGCAGGGATGAACTCAATATCAACGAATTAGATTTCCCTGACTTTATTTTCATTTCGAAATTTTACACTCTCTCTCACATCCACCTACTATTTCATATTTAACAAAAACTACAAACATGCTATAAATGTATTTATTTATTTATTTATTCTTAATGCTCTGTACAACAGGAACTTAATGCCAATTACAGTACATCTCCGAATTCAAATCTCATACCGCTACTCACACCAGCATACTACCGATTGACGGTTATAAATTGCGTACTTAACTTAAGAATAAATAAATGGATACAATGCTATTATTCAGAGACTTTTTCAGTCAGACATATATTATTGATTTTATTATGTCACCGGATATATAAAGCTACTTCTACATCCATCAGTCTCATTTCCATTGTTTTAATTAATTATCACCTCGTACAGCAATTCCTCATTTAATCTTTTAAAACAAAATTATAATAGTTATTGTATATCAATGGTTGCATTTACAAGTAGCTATTTGCAAAACGATACTAGAAATTAGTCTAGTGGAGATCTGCTATTTTCAAAAGAAGAATACACAAACATATTTTCACAATCGGAAACGAAGACAAATCAATTTTAAATAAATATTAACGGTAACGGCCTACAAAATATTTTTCAGTCTTACCAGAAAATAAAATTTTCTTCCTTGATTTGAGAATGATACTTTTCATGGCAACTAGCATGGTTTGACATTAGTAACATTCAGGTGGTAAAAGAATAATAAATCTTATTTAAATTTCTAATTTATTTCTGAATATTTTACTTTCTATGTATACTCTATAAATAAAATGTCATTCTTCCCTCAAAAGCTTTATATCCCTCGTCTATAGCTTGACAAATACAACGACACCGTCAGAAAGAAATGTTTCACTTTATTCCCTTGACTATTGTAGATCATTGTCATTTGCATTGCAATTGTTCTCTTTCTCCAAATGCAACATTGCACTAAAGTACTAGACTGACGCCACTATTAAGGTATATTTGTATTTACTAGTGGTGATAGTAGAGTGGCGTTAAGTGATGCCCCTGTTTAAGATGAGACTAGGTTATTAAAAAGAAGTAAATAATAATATGAATCCCTAATGGGATATGCGATGTTACGCATGTCTGTATTTTACTTAAAATTGTGGAAGGTATTTATTAGAAAATCAATACATCACAAAACATGTTTACATACGCCAAGAGAATCAATCACCATCCGTCATATCGCGCACGTGTGAACAAGACTCCAGCAGCTGCAGCCCCTAGCAAACCAGCCTCCCCGCCAGCCGACTCCATCGCGCGAGCCAGTCAGGTGGGACAAATGTCTCAAGCAGATCTCGACCGCATGATAGGAATTACTAAATTTCTTCACCCTATTCTAGTGCCACGGAGAGATTTTATATGTCCCCGGGTTCGGTGGATGTGTCCCGACCGCATGAATCTTGCAAATGCTTCCACATTGGACGACTCTCTTCCTCTGCTGCACTTTTCAATCTGTTCTTTCACTCGCTCGAGCTCAATCTCACCATCTGTCTGTCTTGCGTTTTCTTCCTGTGTGTGACTCTTACTTGGACGATATTTTACGCGCGCTACGCGATCGCCTCAAATCTGCTTCAACTGCCAAATTACGCAAATCGCAAAAGAGAAATCTATTTCATATCTCACTAACTATTCATCAACATCGCAAAGATATTTCATTTTATAATATTTATTTATTTATTTATTTTCATTTCTACAGGCTTGTAAGCCCAAATACAAAAGGTTATAAATCGTATATAATTAGGTACATTAATATAGCAGGTAATACAAAAGGGTCATTCATATCTATGTACATTATGTTTCATTTGATTTTGAAATATCTTATACGGTAGGTACAACGAAGACAGAGAAATTTTATTACCTATTCGAGATAATCTAGCTATGGGGGAATGATGGCAAAAGTTTGATCTAAAAGTGGGAATTATAAATCTTTGGTTGTTACGGAGAGAATACGGATTCGTATTTTCAATGAAGAGAGATTTAAGTTCTAAACATGGTTGATTGTTCATAATCTTATACAGAAGACATGCATCCATATAGTCGCGATCAGATTCTAATGAGCATGTATTTGTTAATCTCGCAATTTCATTGTAATTATGTAGAATTCTCGGATTTGCAATTCTAGCTTTGCAAGACGCATAAGAAAAAAATCTATGTTGAACATTTTCGATCCGTTTGATATGACTATTGTAGTGTGGGGACCATATTGAAGAAGCATACATTAAAATTGGTTTTACAAGAGATTTATATAATGTTGTGATCGTGGAGACATTATTGAAATCCAATGAATTCCGTTTTATGAATCCTAGAGTTTTCAAGCTTTTGTTAATATTCTTCATTATTCATTACAAACCGAAGTTTAAAATCTTTTTATTCCTATAAATATAATTATTTAAAAAAAATTATTTGAATGAAACTTAATTTTAATAAATAATTTAGGAAGCATATATTACTTTCCAGTATTCGTTAATGTGTCAACATTTTTTTAACAGTTGCATAAAAAAGTTTAAAATAATTTAATCTTGCGCCTCCACCAAAATATTTGATATTTTTCATGATGGCGGGAAACGACACAACACGCGCATAAATATATTACTTATCGAGATCAGCTACGGCAATGAATCTACCTTTGACTCTGGTGGTGTCACCACTGATTTTAACTTTTGACTTGTTAATTTATTATTTTTTAAAATAATGTATGACCATCAATTTTATGTTTTTTGTGTTCGTTAAACTATTTTGTTGTTTGATGTTATTAACTTGAAGATGGGACCGACTCTTAGTTCCGAAACGTCGTCCTTTATGTAACTCGTAATTTATTTTAAAAAGGCAAGTTATCCAAACATTAAGGAGTACATCTATATTTTTCCATTTTACATTTCTCCTGCAATTACCTAATAAAATGATTACATATGCCGAATGGTTCGGATTCCACAATAAAGTCCTGTTGTGCAGAATATCAAATAAATAAAAATAAAATAAATAAACGCCAACATATAAACGTCGCTCAAACATAAAAATAATAGGCACATATTGATATTACAACTAAACAACCCACGTCACACTTCATTTGACATTTGATGCCTACAAAAAAAAAATAAAGAGGAAGAAAAAACTAACAAATATTATGATCCGGTGGGTATTGTGCGTTCGTCCCAGCGGGGATTCGGACCTGTGTTCTATGTTCTGTCTGCGGCCGACGCGTCTCTCGCGAGGCAAACTCAATAAACACACAACTGCGCGAAATTCACCGCCGATATGTCCGAATAAGTTTGTTACGACCGTCGAACGCTGCTCGCATGTTTCATTGCCTGGACGCCAGAACGTGCGTTTCTAAAACGTGTATTGTCAACAAGGGACTGCTACAAAGTTTGTCAGTATGTCACATCAAATAATTATTTGTTGCATATCAAACTTATGACACGAAAAACAAAATACTTTTCATATATAGCAAAATTTGCAAAAGATCTTGATCGTTTTCCATTATATATTATTCTGAGAAACTTTCTTGATATAAATATAAATATATCGTCACGCCTTCTACCCATTACTGGATGTGGCATTCTGCTGTAGCAGATCTCGGTAAGTGACGCGAAGCGCTGTTGCCAGCCGTCAAATCATGGCCCCCAAATATATTAGTAGAGTGAGAGTCATAGGAGTACTTTTTATGTGGTGAAAATTGTGTGTCACCTGCGGAAATCAAACCCGACTCGATATCACTGGGCCACCTATTCCATAAATGTAATAGATTATTGAAATCTGAACCATTCAACTCAAGTTGAATAGAGTTCAAATTCTCGAATCATAGAGTTTGATCTCCCATAACATACGAGTAGTATCATGCTATGCCCCATCAAAAGGAGTAGCACAAACCTTTGAAACAATAGCTTCATCCTTCAATTAATGTTAAACAAACATTTCTATCCTGTCATCATCATCACTTATAATTGAAGAATGAAACAAGAAATGGAAAATGAAAAACGGGCTTATTAACGTAATCTGGTAACTTTTTTATACTTTTTATGGTGATTATTTTACGAATAAAACTTCGAAGCAAATCTGGAATAGATCTAAACAAAAATTATTGTGAGTCTTGCTTAGATTAATGTTTTGTCAAATAACAAATTAACTGAAAACAGACAAAATATTTATAGAGTGCAAGAAGTAATTAAACTTTCATCTCAAAAAGAAAGAACAGTAAACGTTTAAAATGTTTAGAAAATAGATTTGTTAATAAAAGAATCATCATAAAAACTTAAGACTTCCAAAAATATTATTGTTGTGACAATCCTTTTTATATTCCTGTGCCCTTCAATGTCTTCATGAAACCTTCAACAATATCCATTCATTTATTTCTAGATTACACTCTTACACATACATTCCATATACGCAAATCCTCTCAACTGACTCATCTACTCTTCTAATAACATTCATTATTTATCATACAAAAAAATTATGCTTCAAATAAAGTTAATAAGAATAGTAAAATCTGAATAATATAACTGCATTTATATTCCTTACGAGAAGAGCCGGAACAACATAGTGTACTAGTTATTTGTTCTTGATCGGTTCGTAGTCTTCCATTGTGGTTCCAGTAAGTCACCCTATGGACATAACAAAAGGTTCGAATCCCGAAACATGTATACTAATACTATATTCCTTACGAAGCATTTTAAAACTAATTATTAAATATATATTTATCTTTTATACATCATCTTAAGTCTGTAATCCATTTAGATTCAAAATGTGTATTAAATTCTACAGGGCTCCCACTGTTACGTATAGAAATCCTATTTTAGTAAAAAAATATGTCTTTCCTTTTGAAATAAATCTAAACGATATCCATAAACAGCAAATTAAATCCCCTATTTCTCTATATCTATATAGAAAAAGAGATTTTATTGATGTCGAAATTTCAATATCCAATAAATCGCGTCAGCGGCCCGAATCAGAAATTATTGAGAACCCCTGTCCCGGTTCACTACCTATCGCTAAAACACGCTGCCGACTCCGCGCGTCGCAGCGTCCGTGACACTGTGGTCCACGAGCCTCGATCCCATTCTTTGTGAAGCCGCTGGCTAATATTAGATTTTTATAAAAACTAAACTCGTGCTCTGGATTTTATAGTTTGTTTTTGTTATACTGCACAACGTCGTGGACGAAATTTTGCCGTAGTCCTTCGCTCTAACGATACAAAGAAGTGAGATTGTTTTGATAAAGATCGTGTCACTTGGATCCTGGGTCAACACTGTTAAAATATATTTCTACTAAAATACTCACTTCAAAATATTTCAAGCCCATTTCTTTGGATCTATGAGTGTGTTTATTCAGCCGTATTTCTCCCAAATATATAAAGGATAATAACAATGGAGGCTCAAGACATCCCTAACTTATTTCATAACTTTGAAGTACATATTCAGGATAAATTTGATTTTATTTATTAAGATATTCTTAAAGAACTTTTGGCCGACTTGAATGTTTAAGGTAAATTTAAAGATATAATTGGGGTCTTTAGACAACATTTAAATAATTAACAATATTTTTTGTGTAAATGTTTGAAAGGTTAAAAGTATAAAAATAGTCTGTAATATAATTAGTTTATTCTTCATTAAAGGATTTATAAAAAAGTCAATTCTCAACATCGTATCTTGGCAATCTCAAGCGTTCAGGGAGACAAAACAAAGAAAGAAGAAATTAAACAAACCGTCGATTTATTAGCACGATAGCCAAAGTTCATTACAAACACAAACGTCGTTTATAACTAAACCTACTCGTATATAGGTAGCAGGTAGCGAAGAGACCAAGAGCAGCAAACGGAAACAAACTTCGTCTGATTACTTCTAATTACATCCTGGGAAAAATATGATAGTTGCCTGCAAGTCCCTGAAGACAGGACTTTTCCAAGTGCGAGTAACCCACGTTTTTCTTTTCACACTCCAAGGAATTCGCCAGGCGTGGACTCAGCTTCAACCACAGTTTACTTTCCGAAATAAGATTAGCTACTGCAATCATACTAACATAAATAATCTTTTCACTAACAAAATTCTAAATTTGTGTTTTATATTATTTAACGTAATATTAATGTCTATAATTTATTTTCGTATTTTAGACATTTGTAGATTTTATTGATATATATATATATATATATATATATATATATATATATATATATATATATATCAATTTATTAGTAATCCTATTATAATTTGGTGTGTACCTTTTATTAGTCTTATGACTTATAACACCATCTTATCAAATCTTTCGTACTCAATTTCATAAACATACAATTGTTTCACCTATCTTTTATTCGGCATTCATTCCACATTTCCAAACCATTTTAATTGAATTACCCTCACTCTTTTAACAACATTCTTTTCCAACTCCCACTTATCACACACCAATATATTTCAAAGACAATCACTATCTATCCACACACATCCCACAAAAACCTCATTTCCACAGCAGCTGTGCGTTGTTCATCCACACCTAATATTATCTACCATACATCAAAGTAGGCACGAACATACGATTATCGCTGAATTCCATTTGACACTTACTTCACTTAATTATTTTAATAAGAATAAAGTTAACATTATTTATCGATTGTATATAAAATAAATTTATTTGTGAAACCTAATGTTATAAGCTAGAGAGTTCGATGCGTTTCCAGGGAGCTTATGTAAATAAAATGGGATATAAAAAGATCTTAGTCAAAGAGTATGTTAAAAAGAAGGCACCCTTAATACACTTAGAAGGAGTCTCCTCATAGGGATAGAGTCCCCCGCATATCCCAAATTATCCAGCAACATCATCACGAGCGGGAAAACAGCAACAACCAACAACCAACAACCGTATCCGCGCAAGTAGTAGATAAAGACGGTCCTCATAAAGAGATTAGAAAGACGTTCCCGCTAGACCCTTCCAGTATACCTTTCAGCGTTCCAGTGCTGTAGAGAGCACGAGAGCAGAGAAAGAGAAACCGAGAGTGATCCTCGCATATGTGGGCCAGAGAGAGAGCGATGCATTCTGGTTAAGTGCACGGTATACAAACACGGCTGTAATTAATGATGGCATAGTTGTTACAATGTAATTACGTGCAGATACACCATTGAAAATCCACTTAGTGTCCGCACGGGGTGATGACGCCCCTGACGCTTCCTTTTATCTCACCCCCATCCCCAGCTGACGTTGATGACGACGTCGACGACTACGTCAAATCTGAAAGATTATTTTACGAACTTTCAAACTAATTATAACCAGATATATCACAAATTCACTTCAATCGGCTCCCATATTTTTTGGTGGCAGCAGCAATACAATTTATTTATGTTACTCTGTACAATACGAACTAAATCCCAATTACACTACGGAATCAGGACTCACTGGGTCACAGTATGTTAGTTCATATATTTTTAGCATAAATGAAATTCGAACTCGAGATCTCAGGATTCAAATTCCGGAATGCTAACCACACCACCATACTGCCAGAACATTCAATTAAAGCCAGTTGCATACATTTGTTTTCACCATTCGATAAAACTTTCTTTTACGATCGGTATGAGAGTAAGCTTTGTAATCGTCCTTTGGTGACAGATACTTAACAAATACAACCAAAGCCATTACTATTGGTCAATAGGGTTGCCATCTCTCCGGGTTACAGACTATATTTCCAAGCTCTGGATTATAATTTTATAACTTTTCCTCTCCTAGTTTCTTTGAGTTACTAACTTTAGGAATGTGACAACACTATTGTTCAATATATATATATTTTACATTTTTGTTTTTACTTCCTTGTACGAAGTAAAGGAAGTATTGTAATCGCGAAAATTTTCGGTTCTCAGATTTCAACGGAAATAGGTGTTTTGGCCCTCCCTGAATCCATTTTGACTAATTTCGTCATGCCGTCTGTACGTACGTATGTACGTACGTATCTCGCATAACTCAAAAACGGTAAGCCGTAGAAAATTGAAACTTTATATTTAGGACTGTTATAACATCTAATTGTGCACCTCCCTTTTTGGTCATTATACAACTACCGGAAGTGGTACTTTTACTTGAAGCCTATAATAGATTTTCATGAAAAACTATATTCAAATATAATTTAAAACTTTCCAAATTTGGTATATAAGACTACTATATCAAAGGAAATAACATAATAGATTTTGGTTAAAATAGACTAACCGGAAGTGACACATTACATGAAGCTGCTAACAGTTTTCCTTGAAAAAAATGGTATTATTTTAATTTTAGAAATAAATGCTGCAAATAAAAGTTTTAGAGAATTAAATTCTGCGTCTAGCACATTAAGAATTTTTAAATTATCTTTTTGCATAAACGAGATATCTTATTTTAAATATAATATATTTTTTTATTTTTTTAAAATTAAGTTTGCTATGGATTAGAACAAAAAATTAAAGATTTAATGTCAAATATGTGCAATTAAAAAAATATCTATAGTTTAATACGGGTACAAGGAAGTCATGTGGTGTCCACATCAGATATTTTACGTATAGTTTTCTATGAATCAATATACAAAATTTCAAACTAAAATCAATAAATCTTAAATACCGAATGTAAATAAAACTATTGGTATAAAAATAACAACT